>JAODAL010000568.1:0-287500 GCA_025379985.1 Phyllomedusa bahiana
TCCAAAAAAGGGCCCGTTTTTCCTGTTACAGCGACATGACTGTAGGAGATTTATAATCTGTAGTGCACAAATCTACAGAGCTCTAAGGGTTAAAACTTGTCATTAACTTAAAGGGGTTTTGCCAGGACGTGCCTTATCTGCTAAGAAGCAAATGTACACAAAGCCACCTGAGCTGAGAGAGCGAGAGACACAGCCAGAGCACAGAGCCTTGCATAAGGGATCGTGTGAAATGTTCACTCAAATAATCAAACTACAACTAGTGGATTCTGTATACAAAAGACAACACCTTTTCTCCACAGCAGCTTGAAAGCTCCTTCATGTTCTCTTTCATCAGATAAAGCAGGGATCTACGCAGATAATCACATTACAACTAGTGGATTCTGTATACAAAACACAACATATTTCTACCCGGTGCCTTGAAAGCTTCTTCAGCTTCCTTTTATCAGATAAGAAGTGTGCTCTGCGCAAGCCCGCCAGCAGCTCTTGTCAGGTCGTATCTAATAGAAGCTTTTAAGTAACTAAGGGCAGGAAAGGCAGCCTGTAGCTCTCTCAGGCTGCAATTTTTGTAATCACATATATTTAGAAAAGTGATTAAATAGCCATTTTGGAGGATCCCGCGTCAACATTACATCGTGGCAAAACCCCTTTAAATAAACAACCTCGTGTGCTGGAGATAGGACTAAGTAAGGAGCGACTCAGTATGGTCAGAGAGGGCAGCTGGAGCAATCATATAATAGAGAGAGCAGGGAGAGGTGGCCAGTTACCTAAAGAAACTTGTGTAGACAAGCAGCAGATAAAATCTTCTTTATCTCTTGAACAAAGCAAAATCAGAACAACAATGTATTTGATAATAATCTTCATTTAATTTTAAATACATGTTAAAAGTTAATCATTATGGTGAGAAAAACCTTTCAAGGAAACCTTGAAAAATATAGAGAAGCCTTTTCTTTTGGAGGTGCCAACACCTGACTCTCTTTTTTCTTGAGGCTCCGTCCTATGTGCCTTGTGATGCTTTCAACACTTGGAAATTTACGTATATTCTGTAAGGCCATGTTCACACGGCTTAATTGCGGGGCGTAATTACACCCCGCAATTACGCCGTGTGTGTGGGAGCGGGGGTCGCTGGCCCATAGACTCTCATTACTAGCGGCGCGTATACGCCGCTAGTTAATGACATGTCACTTCTCTCCCCCCCGCGGCGGATTCTCCGAGCGGGGAGAGGAGACGTAATCCATAGTTTTCTATGAGAACTGTGGATTACCGTAATGCCTGGGGTACACCGCGAATTACGGGCTGAAATACATGCCCAAATAAGCCGTGTGAACATAGCCTAAAGGTGAACAAAAGACTGAAGACAAGACTTGGGAACTTTTGGCCAATGTTTGTATCAGGTGAATTCATAACCTGTTTGTCTTGGCTCCATCATGCCTACCAGTAAGCAGAAAGGGAAACATCTCTCCTTGAGACGAGGAGAGCACCAAATGGTGTGCAGCGTTTGAATTGCCTTTTTGCCCTCTACTAAGCATCTGCATATCACAAGGTATTATGGGAAAGGAGTTGAGAAGCTCAAGCACCCTCTGTTGGATGTAACAAATCCTCAATTCGCTTTTGATCCACTGGGTCTTAAGAAAGCAAATGGGATATTTAGCCAAGCCAGTATCTCTCATCTGCATACAGCTGTTTTGGGATGTTTGTCCCTCATGAGCGCAGAGCAGAGCGATACTGGCTGGCTGTGTGGGAGGCAATGAGTGGCTCTGAAAGGGGAGCATCTCTCTTTGACGCGAGGAGAGCACCAAATGGTGTGTAGAGTTTGAATTGCCTTTTTGCCCTCTACTAAGTATCTGCATATCACAAGGCATTATGGGAAAGGAGCTGAGAAGCTCAAGCGTCCTCTGTTGGATATAACAAATCCTCAATTCTCTTTTGACCCACTGGGTCTTAAGAAACCAAATGGGATATTTAGCCAAGCCAGTATCTCTCATGTGCATACAGCTGTTTCAGGATGTTTGTCCCTCATCAGTGCAGAACAGAGAAATACTGGCTGGCTTTGTGGGAGGCAATGAGTGGCTCAGAAAGGGGAACATCTCTCCTTGCGGCGAAGAGAGCACCAAATGGTGTGTAGAGTTTGAATTGCTTTTTTGCCCTCTACTAAGCATCTGCATATCACAAGGCATTATGGGAAAGGAGCTGAGAAGCTCAAGCGCCCTCTGTCAAGCGCCCTCAGTAACCTATGTGCCTTGTGATGCTTTCAACACTTGGAAATTTATGTATATTCTGTAAAGGTGAACAAAAGACCAAAGACAAGACTTGGGAACTTTTGGTCAATGTTGGTATCAGGTGAATTCATAGCCTGTTTGTCTTGGCTCCATCATGCCCACCAGTAACCAGGTCATACTTGTCTCCGAAACTTCAGGTTCCTGAAGACTACTGGTAGCTGCCATTCCCAGCCATCCTGCTGAAGGCAGCGCATATATCTACACTCCTCCGGGGAGAGAGAGGACCACCCTCTACGTCCAAGGAAACAAGGCAAGACTGTCTTTTGAACATTATGGAGTTAATTAGAGCAAAAAAAAAGAAAAGAAAAATCAAACAGCCACAAAATTACAGATATTAGGAGTGACACCCGTGGGAAGCTAATCATCAGGTTGCAGAAATAGACCCATCAAAGGAAACCTGTTAGATAGTACAGACGGAGCAGTGTGTGCAGGCCGACGCTACTCGGGGCAGGAAAACACCATTGGTATGCCGGGGAAAAGAAGGTGGACGCTCAGATTCCAGGGTGTTAAAAATCAAAGAGCTCTGTAGCTCCTTGGAATTACGACAGAACTCCAGAGATGGCCCCGCACGTTCAGTACCTCCCTGCACATATAGGATAAGTTTATTAGGTTTCGTGTTATAAGTATCAACAAGTTCCTACATCCCAGGACTCCAGGAGCGGGTGTTCAGGACATTAAAGACTTGTCTCCCTGACCCACGTTACTTTGCTGACATTTCGCGGTGGACCAAGACACCTATTGTGGTCAGCTCAGCCCTCGCTGGTCTGAGGCGGCATACAGCCTGTAATTCATACGTGCGTCATTGCGGGTGGGTTCCCATCTCTACTCGTTAACCGAGTATGTCTGAAAAGATGTCAAGTAAGATTGGCCCAGACGGGTCATTTACTCCTACCTGTGACCACTAGAAAGTGCTGGGTGGCTGCAGACTAAAAGAGAGGGCTTTCAGGTAGTAAGTGTGGATTTTCCTGCTGCACAATCCTTGATAGTGTGGGATTTGTAGCTATGAAAACAGCACAAAATAAAGTGACCCATCACAGTTTTTTATGGGGTCAACTAAGAGATCCTGAGGTCACTTTGAAGCGAACCTGTAAGGTCAGATGGAAAACCGGACAGCATTTGCTGTAACTGTATCCGCAGGACCCTTTGACCTGACAGAGGCCAAAAGAGGGTCATTTTTGACCCCTGCTCCGGCGACATACTTAGAAATGTATGTTTATTTGTTGCATGGAATAGCGTGACGGGATAGATACTAGAGAATAGACATGAGATAGATAGATAGATAGATAGATAGATAGATATGAGATAGATAGATATGAGATAGATAGATATGAGATAGATAGATAAATAGATATGGGATCGACATATATGAGATAGATAGATGATATGGAATAGATAAATAGATAGATATTAGATAGATAGATAGATAGATAGATAGATAGATAGATAGATAGAAGATATAAAAGATACATAGATATGCGATAGATAGATAGGAGCTGGATGATAGATAGATATGGGATAGATAGATAGATAGATAGATAGATAGATAGATAGATAGATAGATAGATAGATATGGGATCGACATATATGTGATTGATAGAGAGAGAGATATATGAGATAGATAGATAGATATGAGAATAGATAGATAGATGGATGATAGATATGAGATAAATAGATATGAGATAGATAGATAGATAGATAGATAGATAGATAGATAGATATGGGATCGACATATATGTGATAGATAGATAGATAGATAGATAGATAGGAGATGAATGATAGATAGATGATAGAAAGATACATAGATATGCGATAGATAGATAGATAGATAGATAGATAGATAGATAGATAGATAGATAGATAGATAGATAGATGATAGAAAGATACATAGATATGCGATAGATAGATAGATAGATAGATAGATAGATAGATGGATGATAGATAGGTAGATAAGAGATGGATGATAGATAGATAGATAGATAGATAGATAGATAGATATGAGATAGATCGATAGATAGATAGATATGGGATCGACATATATGTGATAGATAGATAGATAGATAGGAGATGAATGATAGATAGAAGATAGAAAGATACATAGATATGCGATAGATAGATAGATAGAAGATGGATGATAGATAAAGATAGATAGATAGATAGATTAGATGATAGAAAGATTACATAGATATGCGATAAAGATAGATAGATAGATAGATAGATAGATAGATAGATAGATAGATAGATAGATAGATAGATAGATATGGGATAGATAGATAGAAGATAAATATGAGACAGACAGATAAATAGATAAGTAGGCAAACAGTAATGAGAGAGGGAGAAAGAGAAATATAACCAGATAGAAATAGATATGAGACAGATAGAAATAGATATAGTTGGATAGATTTAGAATAGATAAATAAATAGATATACGACAGAAAGATATATAAATACCAGATAGTAAGATATATAGATAGATTTAAAATAGATAAATATGACATAAAAACATTGATAGATAGATAGATATGAGACAGATACAGATAGATAGATAGATAGATATGAGACAGATACAGATAGATAGGCAGTTGTTAGAAATACATATGAGATGAATCTGATGACGGGCAAGCACCCCGCATCCTATAAAGTAAAGGAGAATGTGATAGATTTGTTTTCCAAGCAATATATACAGGTAAATAAATCATTTTATTACTCAGCTCAGTGCAGACACATCAGCAGAATGCCGGAGCCGGTTAATAGCCTTTGTAGGTCAATAAAGAGCATGGGAACCATCATCATGGCCTCTAGAACCTTAAAACAGTCCATTGAGAAATTACAGGTTGTGGATGCTCTGCCATGAGGACTTCTTGTTCTCACCCAGAAAGGGAGTGCTGTAGGTAACAGAAGTACTATAGGGGATCGTGTACAATGTTTGATCATTGGCGGTATAGAGTATCTGTCACCTCTTCACCTCTTCTGCCCTAGTGTCTCTCTACTTGTGAATATAATTGCTCCCAATAAGCAATACCCACATTACCAATGAACATGACACTGACTATAGTGTTACAACAGCTGAGACGCTACAGGCTGGAGGTGCTATATTACCTTGTTCGAGCTCGGCTGTGCTCTGTCTTACATTTTTAAATCTTAAATACTATTAGATTTTTTTTCTTTTATATTAAGTTGCATACATTAAGTGCTATTTGTCTTTTGCAGCTTTCATGTATTACAGTCCATATTATGGCTGTATTTTGCATCGACTTACATATTATATTGTTATTCTGCGTCAAATTACATATTATGATGATTCTGCATTGCATTTCATATTATGATGGTATTCTGCATCAAATTTCCATATCATGCCAGTATTCTGCATAGGGGTGCAGTATTCTGAACCAGAGCCAGGGTATGCTTACACGGCAGATTTTCACATGGAATTTCATGCAGATTCGCATTAAGGGCCACATGTATGAAAACTGCTGATTGGTTGCTATGAGCTCTATGAGTCGGCTTTCACAAAGATGTTAGTGAAATTTAGGGCCACATGTATGAAAACTGTCTAGGTCTAAAACTCACTTTGATGCCCATAGCAACCAATCAGAGCCCATAGCAATCAGAGCTCATAGCGACCAATCAGAGCTCATAGCGACCAATCAGAGCGCCCCTCTCATTTTTCCAGAGCACCATATGAAATTAGAGAGGCGCTCTGATTGGTTGCTATGAGCTCTGATTTGTTGCTATGGGCATCAAAGTGAGTTTTAGACCTAGACCGTTTTCATATATGTGGCCCTAAATTTCACTAACATCTTTGTGCAAGCCGACTCATAGAGCTCATAGCAACCAATCAGAGCCCATATTAACCAATCAGAGCTCATAGCAACCAATCAGAGCTCATAGCGACCAATCAGAGCCCATAGCAACCAATCAGAGCCCATAGCAACCTATCAGAGCTCATAGCGACCAATCAGAGCCCATAGCAACCAATCAGAGCCCATTGCAACCAATCACAGCACATAACAACCAGTCAGAGCTCATAGCGACCAATCACAGCACATAACAACCAGTCAGAGCTCATAGCGACCAATCAGAGCCCATTGCAACCAATCAGAGCACATAGCAACCAGTCAGAACTCATAGCAACCAATC
Source organism: Phyllomedusa bahiana (assembly GCA_025379985.1). Taxonomy (NCBI): domain Eukaryota; kingdom Metazoa; phylum Chordata; class Amphibia; order Anura; family Hylidae; genus Phyllomedusa; species Phyllomedusa bahiana. Next base: position 6,414 of record JAODAL010000568.1, read on the forward strand.
AGATCTTATAGCAACCAATCAGAGCTCAGCTTTAATTTTTCCAGCACACTATATGAAATAAAAGCTGAGCTCTGATTTGGTTGCTATGAGCTCTGATTGGTTGCTAAGGGCTCTGATTGGTCGCTATGAGCTCTGAGTGGTTGCTAAGGGCTCTGATTGGTTGCTATGAGCTCTGACTGGTTGCTATGAGCTCTGACTGGTTGATATGGGCTCTGATTGGTTGCTATTTGCTCTGACTGGTTGATATGGGCTCTGGTTGGTTGCTATGAGCTCTTACTGGTTGCTATGGGCAACATGGAAAGTCTTAGTTCTAAACAGTTTTCATACATAAGGTCCTATGTGTTTTTCACCCTAAAGTGAGTGTGGAGGAACATCCCATTATCTCTAATGGGAATCTGCGGTGTAGCATATACAGATATTTTCTGATGTGGATTTTGAAGTCCACTATGGAAAACACATCACTTATTTTGCCTTGATCTCTTATTCCGCATGGTTTTGGCACAGAAACTGCATCGGCAAACAGTACACGAATCAGACCCAGCCTGGATCCATGACAAAGGACAAAATCCACAGCAGAAACCTGCGAGGGAGATTTTCCATAAGAAAAATTCCCTTAGAGCCGGTGTGACTTGCCTCATGTCGTTCACTTTCCAATGAGGGCAAATCGAGACCTCCTACCCGGACAGGAGGACTCCACAGGCAATAAAAAGTTTAAAGGCGGGAAACGTTTCATAAAGTTCAAAGCCACGAGGAAGACATTTTTTGGGCGACTTGGACCTGTAGGGACCTGGCTGCATTGATCTTTAAATCCTCTGTGGGTGGAATGGCTAAACAGGGGCATTATTGTGTCTCCAGCCACTGGCTGTGTGTGATGGGAATTCACAGCAAGGTGAGAGGGGCTTCAGACACAACTGGAAAGAAGCGGAGCGCCGCAGCCTTACGGCATCCCGAAGGTGCTTCAACAAGTCCGGCTAATGACAGGGTCTCCTGTAATGAATGCTTGGCTGCAGAGACGCCTCCCCGTGTTAATGACGCCGGACTTTGAAGTCCATAAATGCGGCACAAGACGTGGGTGCCCATGGACACGTCTGTCTGCACCAGCAAACACAATCGATGAGGCTTTGTTGCCGAGCAGACAGCAATTACTCAAATCCCATGATGATATGTTGTGTCAGGTAACCATGTTGGTGGCAGTAGCCGGGGCGCCATCATGCCGCAGGTGTATACAAGTGGTGATTGGACTATTATGGTTTGTAAGGATATATTCACTTAGGTGGAACATTTCCTCAGCATATGACATATGGCCGCCGAGGTGTTGAACCAGAAGCTTTCATCAGCCCAAAGAGGAAACGTATGTTCCATCCAATCAACCCTAAAACCCATCTAATCTACCCTAACAGGGTAGGTAGACAGCACCCATAGGTCATACAACAACCACTATCCAATGTTATAGGTGCTAATGTAAAAATATAAACCGAAAATGAGACCCACATAGATATGAGATGATAGTTGCCATTTTCGGTGTCACCAGACGACTGTTTAAGATATACAGGCAGTCCCTGGGTTATGAACGGGATCGGGACTGCAGGTTTGTTCTGAAGTTGAATTTGTATGTAAGTCGGAACAGGTATATTTATTACATGTAACTCCAGCACAAAAGGTTTTTTTAGTTTCAGATAGTGCAGGGAAGGGTTTTTATATTTATTTTGCTGCCTGTGCCGCTGTTAAGAAGATTTAACCTCATGGGCTGCTGTGGCGTGCTGGCACTTGTAGTTCCACAGCTACTATCTGCTGTGGAACATGGAACTACAAGTGCCAGCATGCCCCATAAGTCTCTGTTTGTAACTAGATGTAAGTCGGAAAGGTGTATGTCGGGTACTGCCTGTATATGGGCATCTTCACTATCCTCTTCCAGATGATGTGGGAAGAGAGAAGAATCTGGCATCTTGAATTTTTTTTCATAGAGAATATTATCTTTGCTAGTCGTATTACGTTTTGGATTTGGGTCAGGCTGATTTTTTCTGGAGATTTTGGGAAAATCAGACAATCATTCAGTAGACAGCTAGTCAGACAGCAAAAGGACATATATCATTCATGATAGATATAGATAGATAGATAGATAGATAGATAGATAGATAGATAGATAGATAGATAGATAGATATGGGATAGATAGATAGATAGATAGATAGATAGATAGATAGATAGATAGATAGATAAATAGCGAGATATGAGGTAGATTGATAGACAGATATGAGATAGATAGATAGATAGATAGATAGATATGGGATAGATAGATAGATAGATAGATAGATAGAAAGATTGATAGATAGATAGATATGAGAGATAGATAGATAGATAGATAGATAGATAGATAGATAGATAGATAGATAGATAGATAGAAAGGAGATAGATATGAGAGATAGATAGATAGAAAGGAGATAGATATGAGAGATAGATAGATAGATAGATAGATAGATAGATAGATAGAAATATATGAGAGTTAGATAGATAGATAGATAGATAGATAGATAGATATGAGAGATAGATAGATAGGGGATAGATAGATATGAGAGATAGATAGATACATACATACATACATATTCAGTAGATATGAGAGAGATTATATAAGGATATTGATATGAGATCAATAGATTAGAGAGAGATAAGAAAGGAAATCACAGCATAAATAGATGTATTGAGATATGATGGACAGATAAATAGATAGATTTATAGATACGGTAGATAGATGGATCTGAGATAGATGTTAAAAAGATAGATAGATAGATAGGAGATGGATGATAAATAGGTAGATAAGAGATGGATGATAGATAGATATGAGATAGATAGATAGATAGATAGATAGATAGATAAGGGATAGATAGATAGATGGTGAATAAAGGAATAAAAGAATACCGGCCGGTATTTTGACATTGTTTCCGTGGTTTTGGTGGATGGTTCTGTCCTCGGTTTGCAGATTCGCATTTCTCCCTCAACGGGCAGAAGAATGAACAAGTTTTTCCTTACGCCGGCGGTGTGAAAAACCGTCCGGCAAAAAATCTATGGGATAACCTTTGACTCCTCTCTATCCTTCAAACCGCACATCCAAGCCCTCACCTCTACCTGCTGCCTCCACTGTAAAGAATTTTCACGCATCCGCCCATTCCTCGACTCTGACACTACTAAAACGCTAGTCCGCGCCCTTGTCATCTCTCGTCTAGACTACTGTAACACCGTTCTCTGTGGCCTCCCATCCAGCACTCTGCTCCCCTTCAAGGCATCCTCAACTCCGCTGCCCGTCTTATCCACCTCTCTCCTCGCTACTCCTCTGCCTCTCCCCTCTGCCAATCCCTTCACTGGCTGCCCATTGCTCAGCGAATTCATTTCAAGCTACTAACCATGACCTACAAGGCTCTCCATGAGCGCTCCCCGCCATACCTCTCTGCTCTAATCTAAAGATAGCTCCCATCACGCAACCTCCGCTCCTCCCAGGACCTTCTTCTCTGCTCTCCTCTTATCAGCTCCTCATATAACCGTCTCCAAGACTTCTCCCGTGCTTCCCCCACACTCTGGAACTCACTGCCCCAAAACATAAGACTCTCCCCAACTTTCACCAGTTTCAAAAGCAACCTGAAAACCCATCTCTTCAGGATATCCTATAACCTTCACTAACTCCACCACCCGTACACTGGCCCACAAACATGTCCGCCCCACACCTTCTGTCTCTCCCCTCCTCCCTTCTAGATTGTAAGCCCTGGAGGGCAGGGTCCTCTTTCCTCTCTGTATCAGTTACTAGTCATTTATAGTCACCATTGTATTTGTTCAACATTTGTTATGTATGTAATTCCCCTTAAAGGAGTTGTCTCCCCACAGGGTTTCAAAGAATGCATGAAAGAAATTCTCTGTCACTTCCTGGTTCATACTAATTTGCATAAGCTCCTTGCTTGTACAGGTCCTTTGTGCTTTCAGATGCTAATTAGATTAGATTAGCTTCTCAAACTACTCAAAGGACTTCTTATCTGATCCCCAAAACAAAAGCCCTAATTACAGAGCTGTTTACTTGAGATAAATCAAGCTTTTTACTGTCTGGCAGCACAGGACACTGACTGACACTGCCAACCTGTGTGATGACTCACTCTCTGTTATCTCATTGAACAAACAGCCCCAGGAGATTTGTTTACAGGTCTGTTACTGAGGGAACTGAAATAGCCCATGGAGGTAATAAATTCACTTGTATCTCTTTAGGGACAACAGAGGAACAATGCAATATATTTGGAAAATGTCTTTATTTTGTGTTCCCTACAATTTAAAAGCTATTCTTTGTAGCGAGACAACCCCTTTAAATGTACAGCGCCCTGGAATTAATGGCGCTCTAAAATAAATAATAAGAATAATAATCTATGCAGTGGGGACTGCTGGACGGATTTTCTATTTAAGTCAATGTAAAAAGTTGACAGTCGCTTTACAGACGGTTTTCAAATCCGAAAACCTTGTGTAAAACCGACTGAAAACCAGTGTCGTGGGGACGGGCCCTTACTGAACGCCCAGGTGGAAGCATTAAAGTGGTAGCGTGCTTTGAACAATCTCTTCTTAGACACAGGTGTCAAACTGCGGCCCTCCAGCTGTTGGGAAACTACAAAACCCATCATGCATTTGTATAATCTATAACAGTGGCCATGATGGGAGTTGTAGTTTTCCAACAGCTGGAGGGCCGCAGTTTTGACACACCTGTCTTAGGATATTTCGCTGTATGATAGTATCACAGGGCATGACACTGCTGGCGCTCCAGATGTCAGCTCTGAACTGTATGGGGGTATGGAGCAACAATTGTTCCTTCTCCCTGCAGCGCCACCACAGGGGAAATGAAGCATTACACAGTGTCTGTGGGAATCAGTGTGTGGTCTGTGTAATACAGGGCAGGTCAGGTCTTGGTCTGTCCATATAATACTCGCTGATGCTAGTTCCTCAAGGGCAGGACACTATCCACCTTTATAGATGAGGGTCCTGAATTGGGGACTTCCCCTTTTAATGGGGGTTTTTTTACAGAGCCTTGGGGAAAACAGTGGACATTTTTGTAAACCGGGCAAGAGCTATCAGTTCTGTACATAGAGTCATATAAAAAATATATATATATATATAATATTTTAAAAACCACATATATATATATATTATATTTATATATATAAAAATATAAATACAGGTGTAGATAGTAGATAGATAGATAGATGATAGATAGAAGATAACACAAAAACAACATATTTATGCAGGTGTGCCATTCGGGCAGATTGGTAGTACTGCTGTTAGGGGCCCTCTGGTATGGTGCAAGATAACATATGATATTAGGTTTTTGGGGCCCCCAATACTTAAAACCCATGGGCCCTGAAAATTTTTTAATGGCAGCCCCTATATGACTCTGATAGGACAGAATACTTGATGATCCTGATGTAGGTACAGTATATATTATATACAGTATCATATGACTGATAATACAGAATACTTATGTTTGGGTTTTTTCAGTAATATTATAACAGTATCAAAAACTGATAAATACAGAAAACTTGAGTTCCCGATGTAGGGGCAGTATATATTGTATAAGTATCATTTTGACTGATAAAAAGAAACTTATGTTCCGGGTGTGGTGATATTATTATTTAAAAAGTTCAATGACTGAAAACAAATCTTGATGTTCCGATGGTTTTTCAATATATATTTTAAAACAGTTCTATGATCTGATAATCAGAATACTTGATGTTAATGATGTAGGTGCAGTAAAAATTTTAAAACAGTATCAAAAAACTGATCAACAAATACTTGATATCCCCGCGTAGGTACGATATATTATATACATACAATGACTCTGATAATACAGAATACTTTATACTGAGTTGGTGCGTATATATTATTACAGTAACTATACTGATATACAGAGTCTTGATGTTCCTGAGTGGTGCAGTAATATTATTACATATATATAAACGAAATCAAATACTTGATGACCCGATTAGGACAGTTTTTTAATAAACAGTATCATATGACTGATAATACATAATACTTGACGATTCTGATGTAGGTACAGTATATATTATATACAGTATCATATATGACTGATAATACGGAATACTTGATGTTAGATTGAGGGGGGGGCTTTTAATATATACAGTTATAATGAAGTGATAATACAGAATACTTGATGATCCTGCTGTAGGTACAGTATAATATAATAATAATAATAATTTTTTATTTATTTGGCCAACATTAAATTCCCCAGCACTTTTTAAAATTAGAGGGGGTACATACAGACATTACACATTAAAAGAAATTACAAATGGAAAAACGAGGGATGAGGACCCTGCTCGCGGGGAAACTTACTCTTTATGGTGTATGGGGGAGACAAAGGGGTTAAAAAAGGTCATTTACTATTATATACATATCAAATGACTCGAAAAATAAAAAATACTTGACGATTCTGATGTAGGTGAATATATTTAACAGTATCAATAGATTGAAAAACGGAATACTTGAGATCCTGCTGAGGTACAAAAATATTTTATACAGTATCTAGACTCGATAATACAGAATACTTGATGTTCCTGATGTAGGTACAGTATATATTATATACAGTATCATATATGATTGATAATACGGAATACTTGATGTTCCTGATGCAGGTGCAGTATATATTATATACAGTATCATATGACAGTGATAATACAGAATACTTGACGATTCTGATGTAGGTGCAGTATATATTATATACAGTATCATATATGACTGATCATACAGAATACTTGATGATCCTGATGTAGGTACAGTATATATTATATACAGTATCAATGATTATGTCTGTATTTTTTCAGCTTTTAAAGGTCATCGGTCATTTAGCCGGACTGAACTACAACTCCCATCATCTTCAAAGTATGAAGCTGCGGACAGGAAGCCTCATCAGTCCTGGGCTGCTGTGACGGTAAATGTCACTCAGAAGTCTTAGCAGCTTTCCTTGTGAATGTCTTGTTTGTGCACATGCATCCTGCCACTGGCTCCCCCCTGCGCCTGCACCCCTGGAATTAGCCGGTGCCCCTTCTGCCTTCCCAGAGGAACCTGTTTGCTTTCCATTCCGTTGTTATGATACGTTTTTGTCTTTGTATATCCCCAAAGCCCTCCGCCTTGATGTTTGCTGCCTCTGTCCACAGACACTGGTACTCCTTGTATTCCTGTAGGCCACAAGGACCCTCCCTTTCGGAGGCAGGATTTTTGCTTATTAGTTAAATGTTTGCACTGAAACCAGATACCTGGTTTTTAAAAAAGGCCCCTCTCATACTGACTGCATCTATTTAAAAGGACAAGGCGAGGTTTATAAGACCCCGCGTCTTCATGTGCCCCTACGACATACTCTTCAAAGAGGTTGTTTTTTTTTTTTTACTTTTTTTTTTACTTTTTTTTTTTTTTACTTTTTTTCCCCCTCGTGCCTTGCTGTGTCAAATGAGCATCCAGCAGGCACACCACTTAGGTACAGCACACCAGTTTAAGACCAGAGCAAGCGTATAATTGCCCGTTTCAAAAACCTTCACGTCCAGTATCGATTGAACCTGCCTCTCCAATGACCCAGGAGACACACGGTGCTTTCCGACTCTCTAACCAGGAGTCAATTTAAAGCTTCAAAACCAATAAAAAAAAAAAAAACTAAAAAAAAACACAACAAGAAAACAAGGAAAAGAAGCAAGATCTTAGCTGCTGGGACAAATGAATACAAATGAATTTAGGGGCTGGAAGGAGAGGTTGTACTTCTCACCAAGCCACCAAGTAAGTGTCCTTATTTTACCATGCGGTGTTATGCTGATGTAGCAGAGCCGAGTTTGTCATGTAACGCTGGTCGATGCATTTGGTTGTCTTTCAGTCAGCTGGAAAACCACAGAGGACAAACTCAGCTCTGTTACATCACTGCAAATCTTATGGATAAAGCTGTATTTTATTGTATTTCGGTTATGTCATTTGAACGATGAAAGCACCAAAATCCACCACGTGATAAATTGCAGGGGGAAAATGATGGGATTTAGGGCATGTTCGCACAGGGTGGATCTGCTGCGGATTTTGTCGCCGATTTATTGCGGGTTATTCTACATTGACTTCCATGGGAGACAGTAAAGTCTGCGTTAAAATCTACAGCTAAAACTTAACTGCAGATTTTCCTTTCTCCTCTTTGAAGTCAGCGTAGAAAATCCGCAGTAAAATCTGAAATAAATCCAAACACATCTGCACCAAAAACTGCAGCAGATCTGCCCCGTTTGCATGCCTGTAGATACTGCATGACTGTACTCCTCCACTCTATATGCGTGTGACACTGCCGGAAATCCGGAACCCATCTGCACCAAAAACTGCAGCAGATCTGCCTCGTGTGAGCATGCTCTTGTTCTGCTTTGCAGGTGCATGGCTATTTTGTGCAGATTTTTTTTTTTTTATGTTCGATTTTTTTTGGCTTCCAGGAAGAGAAATTCTATGGCAAATTAGATTTTGTGAATCTAAAAATGTATTTTTTAGAGATTTTGTAGCACAGAACTAAATTCTGTGTCCCAAAAATGATCCCACATATCACAAATGATTACTTTGTGCCATGGAAGAGTCACCGAGGATGACATAGGGGAATGTAATGTTTTAGATTTTCTTTGGGCACTCTGATATGGGTACACAGCGTTATTATATTAGCACTGTATATGTGTATGACACTGCAGCAGTGAGTGAACGGTCAAATATGTATGATGAGATTGGGGTAAATGACATCTAGGATGGACCTGTCATTGGTGCCTTGTATAGCTGTCGATACTGCATGACTGTACTGCTCCATTGTATATGTGTGTCACACTGCACTAGTGAATGTATGCTCCAATATGTATAATAAGGTTAATTATATATTGGATGTACCTGTCACCGGCAACTTATTGGCTGTGGACATTGCATGACTGTACTTCTCCACTGTATATGTGTGTGACACTGCAGCAGTGAATGAGCGCTCCAATGTGAGTGATGCGATTCGGATAAATGACGTATATAGTGTACCTGTCACTGGCTCCTTGTATGGCTGTAGACAATGGATGACTGTACTCCTCCACTTTATATGTGTGCGACACTGCAGTAGTGAATGAATACTCCAATATGTATGATAAGATTAATTACATATAGGATGTACCTGTCACTGGCTCCTTGTATGGCTGTAGACAATGGATGACTGTACTCCTCCACTTTATATGTGTGCGACACTGCAGTAGTGAATGAATACTCCAATATGTATGATAAGATTAATTACATATAGGATGTACCTGTCAACAGCACCTTGTATGGCTGTATACAATGGATGACTGTACTTCTCCACTGTATATGTGTGTGACATTGCAGCAGTAAATGAGCGCTCCAATATGAGTGATAGGATTGGGATAAATGACATAAAGTTTTCCTGTCACTGGCTCCTTGTATGGCTGTAGACAATGGATGACTGTACTTCTCCACTGTATATGTGTGTGACACTACAGCAGTGAATGAATGCTCCAGTAAGTATGATAAGATTAATTACATATAGGATGTACCTGTCACTAGTGCCTTGTATGACTCTACTCCTCCAATGTATATGTGTGTGACACTGCAGTAGTAAATGAATGCTAAAATATGTGTAAGATTAATTACATATAGGATGTACCTGTACTCCTCCACTGTATATGTGTGTGAGACTCCAGCAGTGAATGAACGCTCCAATATGAGTGATAGGATTGGGATAAATGACGTCTAGGATGTACCTGTCACTGGCTCCATGTATGGCTATGGACACTGCATGACTGTACTCCTCCACTGTATATGTGTGCGACACTGTAGTAGTGAATGAATTTTCCAATACGTATGATGAGATTAATTACTTATAGGATGTACCTGTCACCGACACCTTATTGGCTGTAGACAATGCATATCTGTACTCCTCCACTGTATATGTGTACGACACTGCAGCAGTGAATGAACACCCCAATAAATGACATCTAGGATGTACCTGTCACTGGCTCCATGTATGGCTGTGGACACTGCATGACTGTACTCCTCCACTGTATATGTGTGCGACACTGTAGAAGTGAATTAATTCTCCAATACGTATGATGAGATTAATTACATATAGGATGTACCTGTCACCGGCACCTTATTGGCTGTGGACAATGCATATCTGTACTCCTCCACTGTATATGTGTGCTACATTGCAGCGGTGAATGAACGCTCCAGTAAATGACATATAGAGTGTACCTGTCACCGGCGCCTTGTATGGCTGTAGGCAATGGATGTCTGTACTCCTCCACTGTATATGTAGGATATATTATAGCACCAGACGCATACATAGGATCCACTCATTCACTGGTCCCTGTAGCCATTGGGACTGGGAATCTGATTTCCCTGTCTGCTGGTTCCTAGGGACTATTTCAGGCAGGGAAGGATTCTCTTCACCTCAGTCCTGTCCCATAACCCGTCTCCTATCTCCCATTTCTGGGAATCCCACGTATGACGTCCAGCACGCTGCGTAAGCGCGCAGGTTTTTCCATGGCCGTCCCTGCATAAGCCTGTAATCCCTACCACGTAGTATTATGCAATCCAGCAGCGCTTACGCTTCATGACTATTACAGAATATCGAAAATGCTCTTTCCAGATGTCGCTGGAGGTGGTGTCCTCAGAAGCCCATTAATTGCATAGAAGAGCATTAGGAGGGCAGCATTGTGTTCCCATACTAACGCCAGACTCCAGTCACTGAGTCTCCTGTCTGTTCTCATGTGGAGACAGACCGGAGAAGGTGATATGTGTCAATAACCCCTCGGGGCGCAGGGTGTCAGCGTCAGATACCTTCCATGGAATTTTAGGATTTTATAGCATCATTGTAATGAATGGGACGAGGTGGGGGGGGGGGGGGGGGGGGGAGCAGTGACCGGTGCAACAAGTGACTCATACAATGGAGCCAATATTACAGAGAGGGTGGGTACTGAAGTTATTCCATCAGCAATGTAAACCTAGGGAACAATGTGAGCCTGTATGTACGGATTCAACCTGCAGGACTCTTGCAGGACACTGCGACTTGTATGCCCAGAGCCCAGAGGTTTGCAGAAGAGAGCACAGCTCTGTGAACAGGCGAGCAGAGCAATATCTATACATACACCTGTGTACACTATATAACACCGTCTAGCTATATGTTACTTGGGGCACGATGTGTTCCTCGGAGCTATAAAATAATTGCTTAATGCAGGTCTGTGGATCCGTGGCTAAAAAGTGCAAGGAATGTGAGTCAAAAGTCGGCACGACCCCTCCAGAAGGGGGTCAGTTCGGGAATGAATGAGCGTCATGATCCTGTACGTGTGGTTTGTGAACATGTATAGCGCAGTGTCGTCTCCTGTATAGCAGTGTCGTGTGACATTTAAGAAGTGCTAGTGTATATAGCTGTGTATGCAGGGCTGGGGATTATTATACTGCTGGTAAATTTTCTGCATATGTGCATGAGTGTGCCGCTGTATAATCAGTGCAGAGGAATATCCAGCTGTGAGGGATTATTGGTGATATGTGCAGTGACAAGGGATGATCAGAAATATGTGCAGTGACGGGATTATGAGCGCTAAATGCAGTGACGGGAGTATGAGTGAGATGTGAAGAGAGAAGGGATTATGAGTGACGGATGCAGTGACAAGGGATTATGAGCGATAAATGCAGTGAGAAGGGATTATGAGCGATAAATGCAATGACAAGGGATTATGAGCGATATGTGCAGTGACAAGGGATTATGAGCGATAAATGCAGTGACAAGGGATTATGAGCGATATGTGCAGTGACAAGGGATTATGAGCGATAAATGCAGTGACAAGGGATTATGAGCGATATGTGCAGTGACAAGGGATTATGAGCGATATGTACAGTGACAAGGGATTATGAGCGATATGTGCAGTGACAAGGGATTATGAGAGATCTGTACAGTGACAAGGGATTATGAGCGATAAATGCAGTGACAAGGGATTATGAGCGATATGTGCAGTGACAAGGGATTATGAGCGATAAATGCAGTGACAAGGGATTATGAGCGATAAATGCAATGACAAGGGATTATGAGCGATATGTGCAGTGATAAGGGATTATGAGCGATAAATGCAATGACAAGGGATTATGAGCGATAAATGCAGTGACAAGGGATTATGAGCGATATGTGCAGTGACAAGGGATTATGAGCGATATGTGCAGTGATAAGGGATTATGAGCGATAAATGCAATGACATGGGATTATGAGCGATATGTGCAGTGATAAGGGATTATGAGCGATATGTGCAGTGACAAGGGATAATGAGTGATATGTGCAGTGACAAGGGATAATGAGTGATATGTGCAGTGAAGTGTCCGGCTTTAGGTGCAGTGAAGAAGGTATTGTGCAGTGTGAAGTGCAGAGTCCTGGAATGTTCTTCAGTGTGTGCAGTGCACAGTAATGTCCAGTGTCCTGCTGTATGTACAGTGCAGCAGGGAATAACCTGTGGTATGAATGAAGAATATCCAGCTTTATGTTCAGAGTTGGAGAAGAGGGAGGGAGTGGATCAGTGCAGAGGCTTGTACTGCTATATAGGCAGTGCAGATGAAAATTATGTGGTATTCGCAGTTCAAAGGAATTTACGTTTGTATATGAAATCCAAAGGATTATCCAGAAGTATGTACAGTGTTGGATATGCACTGCCAGGAATGTTCTGCTGAATGTGCAGAACACAGCAATGTATTGTGAAACGTACAGTGTTTAGGAAAGTTTATCTGTATGTGCAGCACAAAGGAATTTGCAAGAGTATATGCAGTGTAGAGGAATGTGCATGGTGTGTGAAGTGTGGAGGAATATACCTAGTGTATTCAGTATGGAGGAATGTGCTTGGTGTGTGCGGTCCGGAGGAATGTGCATAGCGTGTGCAGTGTGGAGGAATATACCTAGTGTATTCAGTATGGAGGAATGTCCATAGAATATCCAGTGCAGAGGTATATGCAGTGCGAAGGAATGTCCATGGTGTGTGCAGTGCAGAGGAATGTCCATGGTGTGTGCAGTGCAGAGGGAAAGGGCCATGGGTGTGTGCAAATGCGGAGGAAAGTCCTTTGGGGTGTTTCAGTGCGGAGGAATGTGCTTGGTGTGAGCAGTGCGGACGAATGTGCTTGGTGTGTGCAGTGTGGGGGAATGTGCTTGGTGTGTGCAGTGTGGAGGAATGTGCATAGAGTGTGCAGTGTGGAGGAATGTGCATAGAGTGTGCAGTGCGGAGGAATGTGCATAGAGTGTGCAGTGTGGAGGAATGTGCATAGAGTGTGCAGTGCGGAGGAATGTGCATAGAGTGTGCAGTGTGGGAGAATGTGATAGAGTGTGCAGTGCGGAGGAATGTGCATAGAGTGTGCAGTGTGGAGAAATGTGCATGGTGTGTGCAGTGCAGAGGAATGTGCATGGTGTGTGTAGTGCAGAGGAATGTGCATGGTATGTGCAGTGTAGAAGAATGTGCGCAGTGTGGAGGAATGTGCATGCAGTGTGCAGTGCAGATGAATGTGCTTAGTGTGTGCTGTGCAGATTAGTGTGCATGGTGTGTGCAGTGCAGAGTAATGTGCATGGTGTGTGCAGTGCAAAGGAATGTCTATGGTATGTGCAGTGCGGATGAATGCGCATGGTGTGTGCACGGCAAAATAATGTGCATGTTGTGTGCAGTGCGGAGGAATGTGCATGGTGTGTCTAGTGCAGAGGAATGTGCATGGTGCGTGCAGTGCAGAGAAATGTGCATGGTGTGTGCAATGCGAAAGAATGTGCATGGCATGTGTAGTGCAGAGGAATACATGGTGTGTGCAGTGCAGAGTAATGTGCATGGTGTGTGTAGTGCGGAGGAATGTGCATAGTATGTGCAGTGCGGAGTAATGTGCATGGAGTGTGCAGTGCCGAGGAATGTGCATGGAGTGTGCAGTGCGGAGGAATGTGCAGGGAGTGTGCAGTGTAGAGGAATGTGCGGAGTGTGGGGAGTGCGGAGGAACGTGCATGGTGCGTGCAGTGCGGAGGAACGTGCATGGAGTGTGCAGTGCGGAGGAACGTGCATGGAGTGTGCGGTGCCAAGGAACGTGCAAGGGGTGTGCGGTTCCGAGGAAAGTGCATGGTGTGTGCAGTGCGGAGGACTGTGCATGGTGTGTGCAGTGCGGAGTAATGTGCATGGTGTGTGCAGTTCTGAGGAATGTGCATTGTGTGTGCAGTGCGGAGGAACGTGCATGTTGTGTGCAGTGCGGAGGAATGTGCATGGTGTGTGCAGTAAAGGAGAATGTCCCTGGTGTGTGCAGTGCGGAGGAATGTGGGATGTTGTGTGCAGGCGGAGGATGTGCATTGTTGGGGTGCAGTGCGGGGGAATGTGCATTTTGTGTGCAGTGCGGAGGAATGTGCATGTTGTGTGCAGTGCGGAGGAATGGCATGGAGTGTGCAGTGGGGAAAAGGGAATGGGGCATGGGTTGTGCATGTTTCGGAGGAATGTGCATGGTGTGTGCAGTACGGAGGAATGTGCATGGAGTGTGCAGTGCCTAGGAATGTGCATGGTGTGTGCAGTGCGGAGGAATGTGCATGGTGTGTGCAGTTCGGAGGAATGTGCATGGTGTGTGCAGTGCCGAGGAATGTGCATGTTGTGTGCAGTGCGGAGGAATGTGCATGTTGTGTGCAGTGCGGAGGAATGTGCATGTTGTGTGCAGTACGGAGGAATGTGCATGTTGTGTGCAGTGCGGAGGAATGTGCATGGAGTGTGCAGTGCAGAGGAATGTGCATGGTGTGTGCAGTACGGAGGAATGTGCATGGTGTGTGCAGTACGGAGGAATGTGCATGGAGTGTGCAGTGCAGAGGAATGTGCATGGAGTGTGCAGTGCAGAGGAATGTGCATGGTGTGTGCAGTGCGGAGGAATGTGCATGTTGTGTGCAGTGCGGAGGAATGTGCATGGGGTGTGTAGTGCAGAGGAATGTGCATGGTGCGTGCAGTGCGGAGGAATGAGGCCTAAGTTTAACCCTTTCTAGATACAGTTAATTACAAGCCAAATGCAGCAGATCAATTACTTAACAATTCAACGTTATCCACAAAGAGAGTCCGGTACAGTCCCAGAAAAGAGATGTTTTTATACCTCGCTGATTATATATGCGCCGCCGCTGCATTTCTGCTTTATATACGTCTGCAGCGGTGTGTGCACTGAAACGTGCTGTCTAATTACATGCAGTAAGCAGCAGTCAAGCAGTGTGCAGTACATAACATTGTCTGGCAATAAGGGATCACACCCAGGCTGTATGCAGTAGGGAGCAGTATGTGGCTGTATGCAGTAGGGAGCAGTATGTGGCTGTATGCAGTAGGGAGTAATGTGCGGCATTATGTGGTAGGGAGCAGTATTCAATAAGTAACAGTCAGTGGCTGCATGCAGTAGGGATCAATGCCAGGCTGGGGAAGGGAGCTATGTCTAGTTGTATACAGTAAGAAGCAGTCAGTGGCTGCATGTAGTAGGGATTGATGGCAGACAGTAGTAGGGAGCAGTATCTAGTGGCATGCAATAAGAAAAAGTCAGTGTTACATGCAGTAGGGATCAGTGCCAGTCTGAAGAAGGAAGCAGTGTCTGGTTGTATACAGTAAGAAGCAGTCAGAGACAGCATGCTCTAGCGATCAGTGACGGGCAGCACTGGGGTGTAGTATATGATAAGAAGCAGGTGGTGGGGGCTTACAATAGGGATCAGTGACAGGCAGCTGTGGGGAGTAGTATATGGTAAGAAGCAGGTGGTGGGGGCTTACAGTAGGGATCAGTGACAGGCAGCTGTGGGGAGGAGTATATGGTAAGAAGCGAGTGGGGGCTTAAGTAGGGATCAGTGACAGGAGCTGTGGGGAGTAGTATTTGGTAAGAAGCAGAGTGGGGGCTTCATTGGGATCAGTAAGGCAGCTGTGGAGTAGTATTGGTAAGAAGCGTAGTGGGGCTTACAGTAGGGATCAGTGACAGGCAGCTGTGGGGAGTAGTATATGGTAAGAAGCAGTCAGTGGGGGCTTACAGTAGGGATCAGTGACAGGCAGCTGTGGGGAGTAGTATATGGTAAGAAGCAGGTGGTGTGGGCTTGCAGTAGGGATCAGTGACAGGCAGCTGGGGGGCAGTATATGGTAAGAAGCAGGTGGTGTGGGCTTACATTAGGGATCAGTGACAGGCAGCTGTGGGGAGTAGTATATGGTAAGAAGCTACAGTAGGGATCAGTGACAGGCAGCTGTGGGGAGTAGTATATGGTAAGAAGCACTTGGTGTGAGCGATGCAGTAGGGATCAGTGACTGGCAGCAGTGGGGAGTAGTATATGGTAAGAAGCAGGTGGTGGGGGCTTACAGTAGGGATCAGTGACAGGCAGCTGTGGGGAGTTGTATATGATAAGAAGCAGGTGGTGGGGGCTTACAGTAGGGATCAGTGACGGGCAGCAGTGGGGAGTAGTATATGATAAGAAGCACTTAGGGGGCATTACAGTAGGGATCAGTGACAGGCAGTGTGGGGAGTCGTATATGATAAGAAGCAGTGGGTGGGGGCTTACAGTAGGGATCAGTGACGGGCAGCAGTGGGGAGTAGTATATGATAAGAAGCAGGTGGTGGGGGCTTACAGTAGGGATCAGTGACAGGCAGCTGTGTTGTGTAGTATATGATAAGAAGCAGTCAGTGGGGGCTTACAGTAGGGATCAGTGACGGGCAGCAGTGGGGAGTAGTATATGATAAGAAGCAGGTGGTGGGGGCTTACAGTAGGGATCAGTGACAGGCAGCTGTGGGGAGTAGTATTTGGTAAGAAGCAGTCAGTGGGGGCTTACAGTAGGGATCAGTGACAGGCAGCTGTGGGGAGTAGTATTTGGTAAGAAGCAGTCAGTGGGGGCTTACAGTAGGGATCAGTGACGGGCAGCAGTGGGGGGCAGTATATGGTAAGAAGCAGTCAGTGGGGGCTTGCAGTAGGGATCAGTGACGGGCAGCAGTGGGGAGTAGTATATGATAAGAAGCAGGCGGTGGGGGCTTACAGTAGGGATCAGTGACGGGCAGCAGTGGGGAGTAGTATATGGTAAGAAGCAGGTGGTGGGGGCTTGCAGTAGGGATCAGTGACAGGCAGCTGTGGGGAGTAGTATATGGTAAGAAGCACTTAGGAGCAGCATGCAGTAGGGATCAGTGACGGGCAGCAGTGGGGAGTAGTATATGATAAGAAGCAGGTGGTGGGGGCTTACAGTAGGGATCAGTGACAGGCAGCAGTGGGGAGTAGTATATGATAAGAAGCAGTCAGTGGGGGCTTACAGTAGGGATCAGTGACAGGCAGCTGTGGGGAGTAGTATATGATAAGAAGCAGGCGGTGGGGGCTTGCAGTAGGGATCAGTACTAGTCTGCAGTAGGGGGAGCGGTATTTATAGGGCATTTCCACCCTGCACAGAGTATCCATGCATCTTCCTGCCAGGGCATACAGACACTGTGGGCAGGGTTGGCCTAGTCCGTGTGATGAGGGTCCTCCATTATGGCCGCCCCCTGCCCCTCTTCTCCCCACTGTTGACAAAAATCTCTCCTGATTCTAATTAGTAAAAATCTGTAAGTAAATCCCCACATGAGCAGCTGGGGGGGCTGGGACCTGGGCCGGGGTCACTGCTGTCCTGGTTGTGCCACTAAAAGGTCTTGTGCCTGAATTCCTGCAGCACATTAGGAGGCAGAATTCTTGTTTGGACTAGAAAATGGTCAGCATGGCCACAAAGAAGATAAGGGGCAGCATGGCCACAAAGAAGATAAGGGGCAGCATGGCCACAAAGAAGATAAGGGGCAGCATGGCCACAAAGAAGATAAGGGGCAGCATGGCTACAAAGAAGATAAGGGGCAGCATGGCAACAAAGAAGATAAGGGGCAGCATGGCCACAAAGAAGATAAGGGGCAGCATGGCCACAAAGAAGATAAGGGGCAGCATGGCCACAAAGAAGACAAGGGGCAGCATGGCCACAAAGAAGATAAGGGGCAGCATGTCTACAAAGAAGATAAGGGGCAGCATGGCCACAAAGAAGATAAGGGGCAGCATGGCCACAAACAAGATAACGGGCAGCATGGCGACAAAGAAGATAAGGGGCAGCATGGCCACAAAGAAGACAAGGGGCAGCATGGACACAAAGAAGACAAGGGGCAGCATGGCCACAAAGAAGAGAAGGGGCAGCATGGCCACAAAGAAGACAAGGGGCAGCATGGCCACAAAGAAGACAAGGGGCAGCATGACCACAAAGAAGACAAGGGGCAGCATGGCCACAAAGAAGATAAGGGGCAGCATGGCCACAAAGAAGACAAGGGGCAGCATGGCCACAAAGAAGATAAGGGGCAGCATGGCCACAAAGAAGATAAGGGGCAGCATGGCCACAAACTAGACCTGGGGCAGCATGGCCACAAACTAGACAAGGGGCAGCATGGCCACAAACTAGACAAGGCGCAGCATGGCCAGAAACTAGACCTGGGGCAGTATGGCCAGAAACTATACCAGGGGCAGCATAGCCACAAACCAGACCAGGGCCAGCATGGCCACAAACTAGACTAGGGGCAGCATGGCTACAAACTAGACCTGGGGCAGCATAGCCATAAACTAGACCTGGGGCAGCATAGCCACAAACTAGACAAGGGGCAGCATGGCCACAAACTAGACGAGGGGCAGCATGGCCACAAACTAGACCTGGGGCAGCATTGCCATAAACTAGACCTGGGGCAGCATAGCCATAAACTAGACCTGGGGCAGCATAGCCACAAACTAGACAAGGGTCAGCATGGCCACAAACTAGACGAGGGGCAGCATGGCCACAAACTAGACCTGGGGCAGCATGGCCACAAACTAGACAAGGGGCAGCATGGCCACAAACTAGACAAGGGACAGCATGGCCACAAACTAGACGAGGGACAGCATGGCCACAAACTAGACCTGGGGCAGCAGGGCCACAAAGTAGAAAAGGGACAGCATAGCCACAAACTAGACCTGGGGCAGCATAGCCACAAACTAGACAAGGGGCAGCATGGCCACACACTAGACCAGGGGCAGCATGGCCACAAACTAGACAAGGGGCAGCATGGCCAGAAAGTAGACAAGGGTCAGCATGGCCACAAACTAGACCAGGGGCAGCACGGCCACAAACTAGACCTGGGGCAGCACGGCCACAAACTAGACAAGGGGCAGCATGGCCACAAACTAGACAAGGGACAGCATGGCCAGAAACTAGACAAGGGGCAGCATGGCCACAAACTAGACAAGGGGCAGCATGGCCACAAACTAGACAAGGGGCAGCATGGCCAGAAACTAGACACGGCGCAGCATGGCCACAAACGAGACAAGGGGCAGCATGGCCACAAACTAGACCAGGGACAGCATGGCCACAAACTAGACAAGGGGCAGCATGGCTACAAAGTAGACAAGGGGCAGCATGGCCACAATCTAGACAAGGGGCAGCATGGCCACAAACTAGACAAGGGGCAGCATGGCCACAAACTAGAAAAGGGGCAGCATGGCCACAGATGAGAGGCAACCTGGACACAGATGAGGGGCAGCTTGGACACAGATGAGGGGCATCTTGGCCACAGATGAGGGGCAGCTTGGCCACAGATGAGGGGCAGCTTGGACACAGATGAGGGGCAGCTTGGACACACATGGGGGGCAGCTTGGCCACAGATGAGGGGCAGCTTGTCCACAGATGAGGGGCAGCATGGCCACAGATGAGTGGCAGCTTGGACACAGATGAGGGGCAACTTGGACACACATGAGGGGCAAATTGGACACAGATGAAGGGCAGCATGGCCACAGATGAGGGGCAGCATGGCCACAGATGATTGGCAGCTTGGCCACAGATGAGGGGCATCTTGGACACAGATGAGGGGCAGCTTGGCCACAGATGAGGGGCAACTTGGACACAGATGAGGGGCAGCTTGGCCACAGATGAGGGGCAGCTTGGACACAGATGGGGGGCAGCTGGGACACACGTGGGGGGCAGCTTGGCCACAGATGAGGGGCAGCTTGGCCACAGAAGAGGGGCAGCATGGCCACAGATGAGGGGCAGCATGGCCACAGATGAGGGGCAGCATGGCCACAGATGAGGGGCAACTTGGACACACATGGGGGGCAGCTTGGCCACAGATGAGGGGCAACTTGGACACAGATGAGGGGCAACTTGGACACAGATGAGGGGCAACTTGGACACACATGGGGGGCAACTTGGACACACATGGGGGGGCAACTTGGACACAGATGAGGGGCAGCTTGGACACAGATGAGGGGCAACTTGGACACAGATGAGGGGCACTTGGACTACATGGGGGCAGCTTGGCACACAGATGAGGGGGCAGCTTGGCCACAGATGAGGGGCAGCTTGGACTACGATGAGGGGCAGCTTGGCCACAGATGAGGGGCAGCTTGGCCACAGATGAGGGGCAACTTGGACCACAGATGAGGGGCAGCTTGGCACATGAGGGGAGCTGGCCACATGAGGGGCAGCTTGGCCACAGATGAGGGGCAGCTTGGGACACAGATGAGGGGCAGCTTGGACACAGATGAGGGGCAGCTTGGCCACACATGAGGGGCAGCTTGGACACAGATGAGGGGCAGCTTGGCCACAGATGAGGGGCAGCTTGGACACACATGGGGGGCAGCTTGGACACAGATGAGGGGCACTTGGCACAGATGAGGGGCATCTTGGGCACAGGTGAGGGCAGCATTGGCCACAGATGAGGGGCAACTTGGCCACAGCTGAGGGGCAGCTTGGACACAGATGTGGGGCAGCTTGGACACACATGGGGGGCAGCTTGGACACACATGGGGGGCAGCTTGGCCACAGATGAGGGGCAGCTTGGCCACGGATGAGGGGCAGCTTGTACACACATTGGGGGCAGGTTGGCCACAGATGAGGGGCAGCTTGGCCACAGATGAGGGGCAGCTTGGACACAGATGAGGGGCAGCTTGGCCACAGATGAGGGGCAGCTTGGACACAGATGAGGGGCAGCTTGGCCACAGATGAGGGGCAGCTTGGCCACAGATGAGGGGCAACTTGGACACAGATGAGGGGCAGCTTGGACACATGGGGGCAGCTGGCACAGATGAGGGGCAGCTTGGCCACAGGATGAGGGGCAGCTTGGCCACAGGATGAGGGCAGCTTGGACACAGATGGGGGCAGCTTGGACACAGATGAGGGCAGCTGGCCACAGATGAGGGGCAGCTTGGCCACAGATGAGGGGCAGCTGGCCACAGATGAGGGGCAGCATTGGACACAGATTGAGGGCAGCTTGGACACAGATGAGGGGCAGCTTGGCCACAGATGAGGGGCAGCTTGGACACACATTGGGGGCAGCTTGGACACAGATGAGGGGCAGCTTGGACACGGATGAGGGGCAGCTTGGCCACAGATGAGGGGCAGCTTGGACACAGATGAGGGGCAGCTTGGACACTGTGCGCAGCGCGGACTCCTCTTTTTCCATAGAAAGTTATTGCTCAGTTAATAGAAGAAAAGTTCAATAGATGAAATCAGAAGCTGCATGTTTGCAGCAGAGCGCAGTGCCCGCAGTGTCCGGCAGGGGGCAGCAGGGGAGCTGAGTCTCCGGCTCTATTAGTCCCGGTGCAGTGCTGGGAACCTTCCTTTCCCTGTGCCTCGGCTCCAGCAGGGAGGAATCTCCGTGTGCAGCTGCCAGGGACCCCCAAAGTAAGCAGAGGGGGTGCACTCACATCTGCCAGGGCGCAGGCTGCCATGGGTCCCGGCTCACCCCTGACCTGCCCACTGCCCCCTTCCCCAGGTACAGGCAGAGTCCCAGGGGGGTGAGTGGCACTTGGTCTTATGTGGGGCAGCAGGGTGCCCATAGCGGGACGTGATGCTCTCACTCCGATGGACGTAAAGCCCCCGACCGAGAGAATGAAGTAACCGTGATGGAGCCGGTATCTGACCCGGGCTCCAGAATCAGAGCGTCCAGGGGGTGAGTACAGGCTGTGAGGGAGGGGGGGCAAGAAGTGGGGTCTGCACTGACCTGGGGGGGGGTGTGGGGGGTGGTCTGCAATGACCTGGAGGGGGGGGGTCCGCAATGACCGGGGGGGGGGGGGTCGGCAATGACCTGGGGAGGGTGGGGGTCTGCAATGACCTGGGGTTTGAGGGTCTGCAATGACCTGAGGCGTGGGGGTCTGCACTGACCTGGAGGGTGGGGGTCCGCACTGACCTGCGAGGGTGGGGTCCGCACTGACCTGGGGGTGGGGGTCCGCAATGACCTGGAGGGTGGGGGTCTGCACTGACCTGGAGGTGTGGGTCCGCACTGACCTGGGTGTGGGGTCCGCACTGACCTGGAGGGTGGGGGTCAGCACGGACCTGGAGGGTGGGGGTCCGCAAGGACCAGGAGGCTTGGGGTCGGCACTGACCGGGAGGGGGGGGGTCAGCACTGACCGGGAGGGTGGGGGTCCGCACTGACCTGGAGGGTGGGGGTCCGCACTGACCTGGAGGGTGGGGGTCCGCACTGACCTGGAGGGTGGGGGTCCGCACTGACCTGGAGGGTGGGGGTCTGCACTGATCTGGGGTTTGAGTGTCCGCACTGACCTGGGGTGTGGGGGTCCCGCACTGGACCTGGAGGGTGGGGGATCCGCACTGACCTGGAGGTGGGGGGTCTCACTGACCTGGAGGGTGGGGTCTGCACTGACGATGGGGAGGGGGTGGGGTCGCACTGAACTGGAGGGGGGGGTCTGCATGACCTGGGGTGTGGGGGTCCTGCACTGACCTGAGGGTGGGGTCTCGCACTGACCGGAGGGTGGGGATGCGTGTGGGGGTCGCACTGACCTGGAGGGTGGGGGTCCGCACTGACCTGGAGGGTGGGGGTCCGCAGTGACCTGGAGGGTGGGGGTCCGCAGTGACCTGGTGTGTGGGGGTCTGCACTGACCTGGGGGGTGGGGGTCTGCACTGACCTGGAGGGTGGGGGTCCGCACTGACCTGGGGTGGGGTGGTCCGCACTGAGCTGAGGTGTGGAGGTCTGCACTGACCTAGAGTGGGGGGCTGCCATAACTGTTTTGGGCTGGGGGCTGCACTGACTCTTCTGGGTTGGGGGCTGCACTGACTCTTCTGGGTTGGGAGGTTGACTGCATTGTATATGTAATGTCCATAGGATTTACTGCTGAATGCACACTGCCCATAGAGTCTGAAAGGGACCATGTATAGTGTAGGTGTGTGCCCCTGTATACTGTATGTCATAAGCATAGAATCCCTACTAAATTCTTTCTACAGTGTAATATTACTTATAGACTGCACTCATAGGGCCCTTGTGTGTTGCATGCAATATGTATAGCATACTTATTAGGACCCATATGTAGTGTAGGTGAGTGCAAAGGATCGCTCCTGAATGCACACAGCCAGTAGGGTCTGATAGGGACCAATGTAGAGTGTTTGTGTCTGCCCCTGTGTGGTGTATGTCATATGCAAAGGATCCCTACTGAATGCGTGCAGTGTTCCCTTGTATCATGTATACCGTATGTATGCAGTGTCACCTTGTATAATGTTATACTTATAGGTTCCCTACTTAATGCACTGAGAGGGTCCCTTATAAAGTGTGTGTAATAATATTTTTAGACAGTATTCCTAGGGTCCTTTTTTATTATATGCAATATTTATCAAAACCTTCTTTTGTATATACTCATTGAAACCCATGTGTAGTGTAGCTGTGTGCGTAGGATCCCTACTGAATGCATGCAGTGTCACCTTGTATAGTGTATGTCATATGTACAGGATCCCTACTGACCGCACACAGTGTCCTCTTCTATAATGTATGTCAATTATAGGATCCCTACTGACCACACACAGTGTCCTCTTCTATAATGTATGTCAATTATAGGATCCCTACTGACCACACACAGTGTCCTCTTCTATAATGTATGTCAATTATAGGATCCCTACTGACCGCACACAGTGTCCTCTTGTATATGTATGTCATATGTACAGGATCCCTACTGACCGCACACAGTGTCCTCTTCTATAATGTATGTCATGTATAGTGTATGTCAATTATAGGATCCCTACTGACTGCATACAGTGTCCTCTTGTATAATGTATGTCATGTATAGGATCCCTACTGACCGCACACAGTGTCCTCTTCTATAATGTCAGGTATAGGATCCCTACTGACTGCACACAGTGTCCTCTTGTATAATGTATGTCATGTATAGGATTCCTACTGACCGCACACAGTGTCCTCTTCTATAATGTATGTCATAGATAAAGACCCCTACTGATCCACAACAGTGTCCTCTTTATAATGTATGTCAAGTAATAGGATCCCATACTGACCACCACAGTGTCCCTTATTAACGTGTGTCAGATTATAGGATCCTCACTGACGCACAATGTGTTCCTCTTCCCTAAAGTATGTATAGGATCCCTACTGACGCACCAGTGTCCTACATGTATAATGTATGTCATGTATAGGATTCATACTGACGCACATCTAGTGTCCTCGCTTAATGGTATGTCAATTATGAGATCCACTACTGACAGCAGAACAGTGGTACACCTTCTATAAATGTTTCTGTATAGGACTAAATGCACCCACAGGCATATGATCCCTACTGAATGCAGTAAGAGGGTCCCTTATAAAGTGTATGTTTATGGAAGGTAGCATAGACTCCCATACTGGCGGCACCCATAGGGCCACTTATGTAGTCTGTGTACAGGACCCCTTTTTGGATGCACTCAGTGGGACCTATGGGTAGTGTAGGTATATGCATTGCATTCCCCGTAAAGTATGGTAGGTAGTCTTTACCCCTGTGTGGTACATGCGATATACATTGGTTACTGAGTCTATGCCATGTGTAAGCTCCCTATTCTGGGGTACCTGGCGCTAATAGGGTAACTTGCAAGGTGGATGAGCTCATTTCCACTGTGAGTACAAGAGGAAAGCCTGGAGGGACATTGTGCTCCGTGATGGAAGGGATGTCCTGGGGGTGAAGCGGACGGCTTGTGCTCCGGATCCCCCCGCTGAATGAGGGGACTGTGTCTCCAGATGGGATAGTGCGCAGAGCGGTGCAATCACAGGGGTCAGACTGTAAACTGCATGAACGTATCAGTCCAAACCCAAACTTGGATCTGTACCGGAAATCTGTGAGCACAGCTGGTCTGTGTGCTGCGAACGATCCACGAAAAAAAACCTCTCCAACATAAACACTTAAAATATCCGTCAGATAAAGCTTTGAACTCCATAATCACTTCTGTAGGGAGAGGGATTAACTTTTTACTCAACCAAGCACAAGTTAAAGTGATCCTGCTCGCCGGCTTTCCCAGGGGATATCATTGATAGCGCTAAGATTAGTCATTTACCCCTGAGTTCTTCTAATTACCCAACAATTAGTTCCCTGTGGATGAGATTAACATTATGGATCGAGCCTGTGTGAACAGTGCCCAGTCCCAGGCGAGACATTAGGTCCAATATCCTCTTAGTCTGCTTAATCTCATGAATATTACACCATGCAAAAAACTGTTCATCCTTATTACTAGTGTTGGTCGAAGGGGTTGTCTCACTACAGGGATTGCTGCTTTTTATGTTAAAGATCTTGCAAAAATAAATCACTTTGCAATATGTGTCCATTAACAGTGTCCTACCTATTCCTAGATACCCCCTCTTGTATGGGCTGCATCAGCTCCTCAGGTCGCTATAGCTACAGACCTGTTTGATCTCTCCTGATAGGCTGCCAGTGCTGGTCGCTATAGCTGCATACCTGTTTGATCTCTCCTGATAGGCTGCCAGCGCTGGTTGCTATAGCTGCAGACCTGTTTGATCTCTCCTGATAGGCTGCCAGCACTGGCTGCTATAGCTACAAACCTGTTTGATCTCTCCTGATAGGCTGACAGTGCTGGTCGCTATAGCTACAGACCTGTTTGATCTCTCCTGATAGGCTGCCAGCACTGGTTGCTATAGCTACAAACCTGTTCGCTCTCTCATGATAGGCTGCCAGTGCTGGTCGCTATAGCTACAGACCTGTTTACTCCTTCCTGATAGGCTGCCAGCACTAGTTGCTATAGCTACAAACCTGTTCGATCTCTCCTGATAGGCTGCCAGCACTGGTCACTATAGCTACAGACCTGTTTACTCCTTCCTGATAGGCTGCCAGCACTGGTTGCTATAGCTACAAACCTGTTTGATCTCTCTCCTGATAGGCTGCCAGCCCTGGTTGCTATAGCTACAGACCTGGCTTCTGCTGCAGCCTTGTAGAAGTCAGTAAACACGCCCCTGAATTCAAGATGAAACCAAGAAAACAGGACTGAGGTGAGATGAATCAAAGTAGTGAGACAACCCCATTAAGGGAGCAGGGTGAACTCTCGCTCCAACATAGTGGTTTCCTGTTTAATGATGTGTCCCATGAATATTACCCCATGTGAAAAACTGTTGATCCTTATTACTAGTGTTGATCGAACCATTCGAGAAAAGTTAAGTTCGAGTCGAACATCTTGATTTTTTCTAACTGAACCCTAAACTGTTCGCTCATCTCAAATTATTACAGTCCATTAAAGGGGTTGTCTCACTTACCTCAGTCCTGTTATCTTGGTTTCACTTTGAATTCAGGGACGTGTTTACTGGCTTCTACTAGACTGCAGTACAAGCCAGGTCTGTAGCTATAGCTACCAGTGCGGGCAGCCTATCGGGAGACATCTAACAGGTCTGTAGCTATAGCGACCAGGGCTGGCAGCCTATCATGAGAGATCTAAAAAGGTCTGTTTGTAGCATTAATAAGCCGACCCAGGGCTGGCAGCTGCTATCATGAGAGATCTGAACAGGTCTGTAGGTATAGGCTGCTGCAGCATCTGGTGTTGCATTACTACAGACCGCAATCTCTCCATGATTAAAGGCTACTTAGACCAGGCTGGTGCTATCAGGAGAGATCAAACAGGTCTGTAGCTATAGCGACTAGTGTTGGCAGCCTATCAAGAGACATTGAACAGGTCTGTAGCTATAGCAACCAGTGCTGGCAGCCTATCAGGAGAGATTACACAGGTCTGTAGCTATAGCGACCTGAGTTGCTGATGCAGCCCATACAAGAGGGGATATCTAGGAATAGGTAGGACACTGTTAATGGACACATATTGCAAAGTGACTTGTTTTTGCAAGATCTTTAGCATTAAAAGCAGCAATCCCTGTAATGAGACAACCCCTTTAAGGGAGCGGGGTAAACTCTCGCTCCAACATAGTGGTTTCCTGTGTAATGCTGGGTCCTATGAATATTACCCCATGTGAAAAACTGTTGATCGAACCGTTCGAGAAAAGCTGAAATACGTCCCAAAATAAGCCGTGTGAACATGGCCTTAGAGTTGAACATCTCGATTTTTTTCGAACTGGAACCAAACTTTTTACTATTCACTCATCTCTACTTATTCCAGTCCATTAAGGGAGCGGGGTAAACTCTCGCTCCAACATAGTGGTTTCCTGTTTAATGCTGGGTCCTCGCCGCCTCATAGAAGAGCATTATTGTGTATATGTTAGTGACAGGGATCTCAAATCCAGCCTGGCAGGAGGGGGGCAGCTGCTCCGTTCGCCTCATTAAGGGTATCTTGTATCAAGACGGTGCTAATATTTGTGAAACAGTGGAGCCTGTGTATGTCGAAAATGTATATATTTGTATATAACCAAAAGGAAACACAGTAAATTGAATAGGATGTGTATATATTTGTGTAAATAGCGCGTTGGAGCCGGGCTATTACTGCTTCTGCGAGGTGTATTCACTATCGTTGGCGAAATTTAGAACGGTGAGGTACAACAAACAAAATAGAAGCGATAGCTTTCAGCACGGGATGAACTGAGCCGTAAATTAATGCACGCTATTCAAGAACTGAAGCCAGAGTAAATGGCATGTGTATTGCTTAAAGGAGGAACAGTTAAACCCTAAATTGCACTATAGGCTGTGCTCCAGGGGGCCCGTCTTAGCCCAACAGACATGACTGCAGCAAGGAAAGATCAGTCATTCAGCACTTTCCCCAGATGACACCTTAATCCCTACAATATATAGCCATGGCAGGATCTGGAAGTGACAGGAATAGGATGTCGTCTGGGGAATAGCAGTCTGGGATGAGCGGAGTCTTAGAAAGTGCATCTTATGGAGCAGTGCTAGGACCAAGGGTGTGCACCTCATTGACTTTCCCTAAGCATAGAAATACAATAACAGTTGCACGTTGCTTCCGGCTCTACTTAAAGGGGTTTTGCCACCATGTAATGTTGACGTGGGAACCTCCAAAATGGGTATTTAATCACTTTTCTAAATATATGTGATTACAAAAAGTGAAGACTCTGAGAGCTACAGCATTGCTCAGTCCCCCTTAGTTACCTGAAAGCTTCCACTAGACCCGACCAGAGGACCCGACAGGCCGAGACAGGCCTTGCGTGACTATATTTACTATTTTGCCATAGGCAAACTTAAACTCGATCAGTTCTCTATCTGTTAAACACTAAAACGTAACTTTTATTATGTATAACTCTTAACCTCTATACACACTATTTAAAAACCTGATCTCTGACCTCAACATTTAACCCTTTTTGCTTCTGAAAGAGGGAATAACTCCCTTTCTATTATCAAGTCTGGTGGAACCCCACCTACTAACAGGGGAGCCTTATATCTATAGCAAAGTACTATTTTTTGGAGATTATGTGACAGGCCTTGCGTGACATAATCTCCAAAAAATTGGGAATCTCGCAAGAGACCAAAGAGTGACTTTTGATCACTATATTTACTATTTTGCCATAGGCAAACTTAAACTCTATCAGTTCTCTATCTATTATACACTAAAACGTAACTTTTATTATTTATAACTCTTAACCTCTATACACACTATTTAAAAACCTGATCTCTAACCTCATCATTTAACCCTTTTTGCTACTGAAAGAGGGAATAACTCCCTTTCTATCATCAAGTCTGATGATAGAAAGGGATGACGTTTTAAATTGTGATCTCTCACCTCTGTCTACAAGTGTCCCCTGCTGCAGACGGTGTCACAAGGAGGGGGCCTTATTTGTTCTGTGTCTATGAGATTAGGGACGACTGCCCAAGTAGTTGGCTTGGGATCCCTTACTGAAGCTAGTACTTTGCTATAGATATGCAGCAGGTGACACTTGTAGACAGAGGTGAGAGATCACATATCTGACCTCGCCTTTGCTATAGAATAGGCCTCCTGTTAATAGGTGGGGTTCCACCAGACTGATGATAGAAAGGGAGTTATTCCCTCTTTAAGAAGCAAAAAGGGTTAAACGATGAGGATAGAGATCAGGTTTTTAAATAGTGTGTATAGAGGTTAAGAGTTAGATATAATAAAAGTTACGTTTTAGTGTTTAATAGATAGAGAACTGATAGAGTTTAAGTTTGCCTATGGCAAAATAGTAAATATAGGCCTTGTGTGAAACACTTCTTATCTGATGACAGGGAAAATGAATGAGCTTTTAAGGGACAGGGAAGAAAGTGCAGTCTATGAGCCTGTGTCTTGCTGTATTGAGAATCCACTGTTGTACTGTTATTATTTCACTTAAGTTTTGAGACGCTCCCTTATTCCTCACTCCTTACTCACCCCATCCCTCTCAGCCCTGCAGCTTTCATGACTGAGTGATTTGTTGACATTCTCCCTGTGCTGATAAGGAGGTAACTTGGGTCCTGGCAAATCCCCTTTAAAGGGGTTGTCTCACTACATCGATTCATCTCACCTCAGTCCTGTTTTCTTGGTTTTACTTTGAATCCAGGGGCGTGTATACTGGCTTCTACTAGGCTGCAGTAGAATCCAGGTATGTAGCTATAGCAACCAGTGCTGGCAGCCTATCAGGAGAGATCAAACAGGTCTGTAGCTATAGCGACCTGAGGAGCTGATGCAGCTCATACAAGAGGGGATATCTAGTAATAGGTAGGACACTATTAATGGACATATATTACAAAGGGACTTGTTTTTGCAAGATCTTTAACCTAAAAAGCAGCAATCCTTGTAGTGACACAACCTCTTTAAAGGGTTTTTTCGGATTGTGTAAAGAATTTTTGAAATTTCCAAATTCTTTTTACCCACCCATGTACAAAATTTAGTCTGGCGTTAACATTACACCAGCGAGATAATGGGGCATGTTCATCACGGGCAATGGGATTTTTCTTAAAGGGGTGTTTCCATCCACAGTGCTCCCCTGTACTGGGAACTCCCATAGAAGAGAATGGAGAGAACACAGCGCTCCCCTGTACTGGGAACTCCCATAGAACAGAACGTAGAACATTGCGTCCCTTACTGAGAACTTCCATAGAACTAGAAGGGAGAACACAGCGCACCCTGGACTTGTGGGAATCTCATAGAACAAATGGAGAGACACAGCGCTCACCCTGTACTGGGAACTCCATAGAACAGAATGGAGAGAACACAGCGCTCCCCTGTACTGGGAACTCCCATAGAACAGAATGGAGAACACAGCGCTCCCTGTACTGGAACTCCCATAGAATAGAATGGAGAACACAGCGCTCCCCTGTACTGGGAACTCCCATAGAACAGATTTGAGAGTAGCGCACAAGCGTAACCAGCTCTCCATTCGTGGTGGAGATTTTTGGGGCCCGTTCCTAAGGTAGGCGTAGGACCTAGAGATGGGAACTCCCTTTTAAAGAGGATCACTCCTGATGTGTCTGTTTTAGTGGGGGAAGGGTTGTCACTGCACCGTCTGACATTGTCCAATCAGTCGACAGCCATTTGGTAGGAGACACACCCCTTTGAAGCGGATTAACACCATCTGACTGATTCAGTAATACATTTCTCGGAGGAATAACACAGGAACAGCACAAAATAGAGATGTAAGAATAGATCCAGAATTACCTCACAAGGAATTACTAAAACAGAGAGGCGCTACTAGACCTCCAATCACTGCATGCACCTCCCTAATACGTATAAGAGAAGTACAGAACATGTAATACCGCACTGTACTGTAGAGAGACGCTATAGACCACCTATCACTGCATGCACCTCCCTAATACATGTAAGAGCAGTACAGGACATGTAGTACCGCACTGTACTGTAGAGAGACTCTATAGACCACTAATCACTGCATGCACCTCACTAATACATGTAAGAGCAGTACAGGACATGTAGTACCGCATTGTACTGTAGAGAGGCGCTATAGACTGCCAATCACTACATGCACCTCACGAATCCATGTAAGAGCAGCACAGGACATGTAGTACCGCATTGTACTGCAGAGAGGCGCCACTAGACTGCCAATCACTGCATGCACCTCACTAATACATGTAAGAGCAGTACAGGACATGTAGTACTGCACTTTACTGTAGAGGGGCGCTATTGACCCCCAATCACTACATGCACCTCACTAATGCAGAGGTTTTACAAGTAAAATGATAGTTGGTTGGATCTTCCATCAATCAGATCTGCTGTATCTGTGACCTTGTATGGTGAGTGTGGTCTCAAGATATAATGTCCCCTACGAGACCAGTGTATGGTAGAAATATTGTATCCTGAGGTCCTTGTAATTTGAGGCAGCGCTGCTGTGTTGCAGATTACAGTCTCAGTTCTGCTACATCTAGAGATGGGACAGGTATAAAGAAACTGGCTATGTAGCTGAGCCTTTTGCAAGCCTCCCTTACTCCCCATTGATTCCTCGTGTATAGTACCCGCCACCCTCCCTGGGAGATAAAAACTCTAGAAACTGGTAATAGCAGCTGAGAAACGGTGCATAGCGGGTAATTAGCAGACGCCCCGCAGTGATCTGGATTGCACACCTAGACTGGAGGGGATCCCACAGTGGTGAAGTGTGCCAGACACTCCCATGCCCCTACCTGCCCTAACCCCCTTATCACCCACAGGGCAAGGATTAACCCTTCAGCGTGGTATGCTGCCAGTGCAGCGCAGGGATTCCAGCATGTCATTCATTCTCCTGGAATAGACAGTGCATGGTAGGACCATACGCAATAGTCTAGTCATTTCTTGCTTCCCAAATTTTCCATTAGTCTCTGCAATGCGTCAGCTTCTGTAGAGATCCAAGTGTCGGCCTGTTCTTCCAGCGTGGCATGCTGGGTCTTGTAGTTCAGCCTCATCACCAGAGGCAGAGCGTTACCTAGGGTTGATGAGTCCTTTGGTTGTGCAACAGTTGGCGACAGACAGGCTGACGGCTCCTGTTAAAATTCTCATAACTAAAGGAATAGGTACACGTTAGGTGAAATTCTGCGTAATTCTGAAGAAAGCAGTCAAGTCAGATTTTAGAAGCAAACTGTGAGGACTGTCAGAAGACTGTGGAAAATGTGCGAACTGGCTGAAGACCGGAACGGACAGCGATCTAATGTCCATGGGTTGCTGAATTTTAACCTGTCTTATCCTTTTGGGGGATACGCAATTTAAAGGGGTTGTTTCCACCATAGACTTAGATGACATATTGGTAGGATCTGACAACAAAGTCTGATTGGTCCCATTACCTAACTTGGGACCGGGCCCCAGAAAGTCTTGATACAGAATGGAGAGGCGGTCACGCTTACGTCTAGCGCGCCGTCCTGTTTTATAGGAGGAGTACAGAGAACACATTGCTCCCCTGTACTGAGAAGTCCCATAGAACAGAATGGAGAGAACACAGCGCTCCCCTGTACTGGGATCTCCCATAGAACAGAATGGAGAGAACACAGCGCTCCCCTGTACTGGGATCTCCCATAGAACAGAATGGAGAACACAGCGCTCCTCTGTACTGGGAACTCCCATAGAACAGAATGGAGAGAACACAGCGCTCTCCTGTACTGGGAACTCCATAGAACAGAATGGAGAGAACACAGCGCTCCCCTGTACTGGGAACTCCCATAGAGGAGAATGGAGAGAACACAGCGCTCCCCTGTACTGGGAACTCCCATAGAACAGAATGCAGAACACAGCGCTCCCATGTACTGGGAACTCCCATAGAACAGAATGGAGAGGAGACACTGCTCACCTGTACTGGGAACTGCCATAGAACAGAATGTAGAGGGGGTCATGCTTGCATCTAACACGCTGTCCTGTTCTACAGGAGGAGTACAGAGAACACATTGCTCACCTGTACTGGGAAGTCCCATAGAACAGAATGGAGAGAACACAGTGCTCCCCTGTACTGAGAAGTCCCATAGAACGGAATGGAGAGTCGTGCGCAAGTGCAACCGGCTCTCCATTCTGTGCTGATACTTTGGGGTGTAGGTTACAGAGTTGGGACCCGCACCTACCACACTTTGATGGAATGTTATCACTATGCCATCAAATTACATGGTGGGAACATCCCTTTAAGACGTATCTGGTAGCTACTCATCCCTTGTGCTATTAAAATAACGTGTGTGTCTAGCTAAGATGAATATGGTGAGGAGGTTCACAGATGCAGTAATCCCCCGTTCTCCATCGTTACATCACCATCAACGTTGCAAAAAAACCTGGTTATCCGTCGTTTCTCTTCACAGATGCATCACTTCCCATAGGCATAGCATTTTGGTATATAGATAGGGACTTACCAGTCCACGGTAGGTGTAACCAAAAATACCCGACAAATGCTTCTATGTCATCCGACGTTGCATCCCCAGTTGTCCAGGTCCACAATCCAAATAAATTCAAGTTTTGGATTACTAGGACTATTCTCTCCCTATCAAGAAAAAATGCCCTAGATAAAGCCCTTAGTGGGATTTTCGCTCTGACAAGAACGATCTGGCAAATCTGAACCTATTAAACCCTCATTTAAGGGCTTGTTCACACACCGTATATTTTTACGGATCCGTTTTTGAGGAGTGAAAAGCGCATACGTAAAGCGGATCCAAAAAACGCAACAGTTGATACTTTATTTGGATCCATATTGTATGCTTTCCGGGTGCGTTTTGATCTCTCTCTCGATCTCTCCATCCATCCATCCATCCCCCTGCAGCACCTCACCTGTCCAGCCGCCAACTGCGCTGTTCACATCCGCTTTCAGGATGCAGAGTGCCGCTGCTACGTACCCGGAGTGTGGAGCGCTTTTGGACAAGTGCCAAAAGCGGACTCCATTATCTCCTATGGGCTTTCACTTGCGTAAACCGCAATAAGAATTGACATGTCAATTCTTAAAGCGGATGCGAAAAGCGCAGGAGAGCTCGCAAAAGCGCATCGGCGATCTCCCGTGAGAACGGCAATGCGCTTTTGCCATTGAACGCAATGTTAATCACACTGACGATTGTTAGATCCGTTCGGCGGATCCGTAAAACGGATCACAAAAACGTCGTGTGAACAAGCCCTAAGACACAAAAGTGTATATAAACCAATACCAGACGTGTTTCAAACAGCAATAGCCGAGATCCACAGTGGGGTTACTGCTTAAGGAACACTACTCCTAGTGGGCACACAAGCCCTGACCCCATATTCTATCTAAACCCATCTATTTACCCCATGATGATCTAGGCCATTGCCGTTTGAAACGCGTCTTAATATTTGTTTAGAAGTACGCGCTCTCTATGAAAACTATGAATGACTGTAATTGCAGGTCGCATTTCGGGCATATGCTCTAGTCCAGAGCTGTATTCACTGTTCTACTGTTTGTTAAAGGAAACGGTCAACAAACTTGTGGTTAAGTGTTGACTGTTTCCAATAACCGCTAGCAGAATTGTGAACACAGCTCTGGGTTATGAAGCAGGATGAATAATGCAATATAGTTAGTTACTTCCAATTTTCGGGACTAACACAGAAGTTATAGAGCTTTATATCAAAACTGACCATTTTGTACAGATCAACTTTTATAATGGCTCTTTATACAGATAACTTGGATCAGAGCTGTGCATTACCTGTATATGGATGTATACTGTTAATATTAACCTGCATGAGAACTGTAAAAATCTTTATGCCTTGCACTGCTCCTAGTGATGGGAGCAAGCAAATGCTGTGACAGTGTGATGGGGAAAAATGCAAGAGCTTAGTGCTATGGCCTCTTATCTTTGCAGCCATGTGGTCGTATAGTAGGAAAACCACTGGAACATGTCTTTGTATTAACAACAGAAGTAGATACAGTATATTCCATGTAGAATATACAGACCGTCCCCGCCTTACACCGTTCGGGCTTACATCTGTTCCCTAGTTACAAACGGAGACTTATGGGGCATGCTGGAACTTGTCGTTCCACAGCTACTATGTGCTGTGGAACATGGATCTACAAGTGCCAGCATGCCACAGCAGCACATGAAGTGAAATCTTCTTTACAGGGGCACAGACAGCAAAGCTAATTTAAAAACCCTTCCCTGCACTATCTGAAACTAAAAGAAAAAACCTTTTGTGCTGGAGTTAGATTTAATATTCCTGTTCCAACTTACATACAAATAAACCTACAGTCGCTATCCCGTTTGTAACCCGAGGACTGCCTGTACTGCATGGGAACTGTAAAAATCTGGATGCCGTGCATTGCCCCTAGTGGTGGAAGCAAGCAAATTCTGTGACTGAATGACGGAAAAAATTATACCGCTTAGTGCCATGGCCTCTTACCATTGCCCCCACCGTAGCCAATTGGCCGTATGGTAGAACACCACTGGAAGTTGGAACATGTCTATATGTTAACATTAAAAATAGATACAATATGGGAGGAATGTAACCGCTAAGCACCATTGTGCAGAAGAAGAGAGGTTGTCCAGCGTCCTCCAAAATTAAAGTCTCTATTTCATGTTAAAAGTATATTACATAGACCAACAGCCACTTACGTGTTTCAGGCCACACAGCCCTTTAATCATAGCTAAGCACCATTGCTCCCATAGTAGTTCAGTGCTTCTATGGTTGGTGCACTAGTGGAACATGTATGTATGTTAACGGTAAAAATAGATATAGTATAATACTTGTGGATATATACTGCTAGTATTAACCTACATGGGATCTATAACAATCTATCCGCAGTGCACTGCCCCAAGTGGTGGGAGGAATGCAACAGCTAAGCACCATTGCTCCCATAGTAGTTCAGTGCTTCTATGGTTGGTGCACTAGTGGAACATGTCTGTATGTTAACGGTAAAAATAGATATAGTATATTCCTTGTGGATATATACTGCTAGTATTAACCTACATGGGATCTATAACAATCTATCCACATTGCACTGCCCCAAGTGGTGGGAGGAATGCAACAGCTAAGCACCATTGCTCCCATAGTAGTTCAGGTCAATGCACCACTGGAACATGTCTGTATGTTAACAATAAAGGTAGAGCTATTTCTTACGACAGTTAAAATACCTGACCGTAATGTTCCCCCAATACGCCGGTGGACGGGGCGGGGCGGGAGCGGGGGAGTAAGCAGGGCCGGGCACTTCCCCGGGCCCATTGACTATCACTGCAAGCGGCGCGTATACCCGCTAGAAAGTGACAGGTGAATTATCTCCCCGCCCGGCGTTTTCGCCGGGCGGGAGAGGAGACGTAATCCATATTTCTCTATGAAAAACTGTGAATTACCGAAATGATGGGGGGCCGTTTTCGGCCCGTAATTGGCGCACTTTCGGCGCGTAATTACGGACCGAAAAAACGGCCCTTTTTAAAAGCCGTGTGAACATGGCCTATAGGTAGAGGCATTATATTCTTTACGTACATTTAAAACTCACCCCTATGACCTGCATGGATTCCTCCTCAATGATATTGATCTAGTTCCTGGTTTACCAAGTATGTGATTCCATGTTTTGGCGCGGATCTAGTTATACGTGAGCCGAGGTCCCCTGGAATGTGTCTCATGCAGTAACTTGTTGACGTGTAACTTATTCCCTATAACATGGAGCGGTTGTATTAACCTATAGGGCAATCCGTGCCTTGTCGTGGGCTATCTGCCTTCCCACATTATCTCATTGACCATCCTATGGGTACAATGGAAGTCATTTATAAGGGCCAGGCTGGTTGCCAAACTGTATGGTGTCCTCTTCATTGTTTGCGTATGTATGTGCATTCCTGCTAATTGCATGTCATTTGCCCCTGCCCATTATTAAGGGGTTTGGGCGCCTCTGGGACACCAAAATATGTAGAATATAGCTTAGCATTAATAAACCACACCATTCATTCGAAGCACTGTGTTCCTGTCGCGTTATCATAGCCTTACATGTGCTCATGAATTCGTCTCTTCTCATAATCCACATTAGATGAATGTTGGTGGAACCCTCTGATTTCGGCAGGGCTGGCCAACCATCTAACGTGTATGGGGGTGTTGGGAAAGAAGGAGCAGGTAGTTGGATTGCAACATGACAGACCTTTTTGTTCTTAAAAGGGGTTGTCCCACTTTAGACATTGATGGCTATCGCTAGGATATGCCATCAATGACTGATAGGTCCGGGTCCCACCTCTCACCTATCTCCAAAACGAGCCGCGAAACCTCTCTGTTCTGAATGGAGAAGTGATCTGAACTCTCCTATTGAAATGAATGGGAGTTGCGATCATAGCTAAGCCTCACTGGAACTACCATTCATGTCTGTGGGAGAGTCGTGACCACCCTTCCGTTCAGAATGGAGAGATTTTGGAAATAGAGGTGGAACCTGAACTTATCAACATACCATCAATGTCTAAAGTGGGACAACCCCTTTAAGTGAGATAAGACGCAGGCATAGGGGCATCTGGTAGCGACTTATTGCCTCCTCTTATTAAGAACACGTGCATGCTTGTCTAAACCGAGCGTGTATGTTTATGGGAGGGTCAGGGGGTATAGCTGTGGGCCCAACAAGAGTTCACTCAGCAGCTATGTATAATGTGTATCTTTGCACAGTACTCAGCTTGCACCAGTATATACTCTTCCTACTGTAGTCCTGTAAATTCTGGATCCTGGCTGGTGAGGGCTCTGGGGTCAGAGATGGGGTCTCTACTGGAGCAGATTGGTTCTTGCCTTGTGGGTTTCAGGGCATTCACCAGTGGGGGGAGGCTGGGCTTAAAATCCTTGTCTCCCTCCCTTCAACCACATTTTATCACCCTTGGTTGAACTTGATTGACACATGTCTTTTTTCAATCGTACTAGCTATGTAACTATGTACTGTAGCTCAGGACAGGAAGTTGCAACCATAGTCGGCCATTTTGGAAGCAATGAAGATGTCTTTCCCAGTCACTGGTTCACATACTCCTTCTTGCATGCTCTTCCTTCTGTGGCGAAACCCCTTCTCTTGTGTATGTCACATCATGGTCATTTAGGTTTATTAAATTGAATTGTTAGGGGAAGGCATCCTAACTCTGTCCATGCCCTCAAGTGCAGCTTGGTGGTTTTCCACCAGGGCTGTGGAGTCGGTGCCTATTTTGCAGGAGTCGGAGTCGTCATAAAATGGACCGATTCCCAAAATATATAATAAGTTGGTCCAGTTAGTTCGATGCAGTGCAAAGAGCAAGAGGAATTGGGTCCGGCCGGTGCTGCTGCTCTCATATCTTCAGTCTTATCACATGAGGAGTGTAATTGAGGACATGGAGCAGGCAAAGCGCTGCCCCAGGAGATAAGATTCCGCTCCCAGGGCAAACAGATTTCAGCAACATTTTTCACCTGCTTTCAAAGAAGTAGAAGAGTTCAACCATTCATCAAAACTGACTGTGGCTGAGGCAATTCCTTTATACCCTGACATTGTTAGAGATGTTGCCCCTGTGGTCACCTCATTGCACCCAACCCAAGTTAGTGTAGAGAGGCCGTTCTCTAGCCTGGAAATAATGAGATCAGATGTGAGGTCATGTATACAGGATCTGATGCAGGCAATACTATTTCTCAGAACAAATTCAGAGACTTCCCAAATGTTCCCGCAGTGTTTTGCATATTTACAATTTTTTTGTGTTCTAAAGTAAATATCCAATAAATATATTTTACACTGACAAGCAAAATGATAAGGTTTTGAACTTGTGACTTTCAGGCTCCATATCTCACCATCCACTACAGCTTTGTACATGAGGCTACTGTAATTTTTATATACAGTCATCTTACATCTTATACATAAATTTGACTTGCAAGTATTTAGCATCTGCTTAGTTCTGCAGATTCTTTCCTGTAACTACCTTGTTACTGTTTTGCTCCTAAAAATCAAAATGTTAATTTTTATTATTTAGTTAGTATTTGGGAAATCCTCCTTTGGTTTTCAATACGGCCTGAATCCTTCTGGACTCTGGATCAGATTCAAGCATATCTTGACCAAAATCTGATCCCAGGTCTCTTCTACACATTCCCAATGTTGGTGCAGACTGGACTTGGATACAAATACAGCTTTTTCTTCAACTCTACCCATAAGCTTTCAAAAGATCAAAACATTGTTACCCTCTTACTTGTCAGTGTCTGTTCTACCTAAATAGCTTGATTATTGTGTCATAAGGTGATAAACAGCCTGATGTTATCACTTAAACATGCGCCGTGTATGAGGGAGTCGGGAGTCGGAGGTTTGGGAAATTGAGGAGTCGGAATCGGGGCTCTGGCTTGCAGACTCCACAGCCCTGTTTTCCAGGAGTATTTATAGATGGCTTATTCTTAGGATAAGTTATCAGTGTTTGGTCATTGTCGGTGTAGCCCCACCAATTTGGAGAACAAAGGGAATAGAACATTCTTGGAGCACCAGTCACGACCACTACCGCTCAGCCTCATTGATTTGGCTCTGGTTTTGACCCCCGCTGATCAAACATTGATGGCCCATCCCAATTCTCTTGACAAGTTTCCATGTATTACTTCCATTTCAAAGACACATGGAAGCAATGAAGATGAGTTCTCAAGGTTCATAGCGTCCCTGAGAATCATATATACTGCCCCAGTAGATATGCTGGATTCATAACTGGTTTTATCAGAAAGAGAAAAATATTATAATAAACAGATGTTTTCCACAATTGCTTTCATATCAATCTACTTTTCAGCTACTACTGAAGAAAAAAAGAAATCTGAGGATATAACCAATGTGTTATTGTCTCCAAGCCTTTCAGTTGTGACCACCATTTATTAACCACCATGGAAAGCTTGGTCTTACTAAGTGGAGGCTTAGTAAGACCATGCATTACATGGTCAATTTTTAAAGAGGTTTTCTCAATTCATTGTTTAGCTTTCAACATGTGGGGAAAGGTAAATGAAGACTTTTACTAAATACATTGCTCTTTTGATATTGCCCTGGTTAGGAGCAGGGCTGTGGAGTCGGAGTCGGTGCCTATTTTGAAGGAGTCGGAGTCGTCATAAAATGGACCGACTCCCAAAATATATAAGTTGGTCCAGTTAGTTTGATGCAGTGCAAAGAGCAATTTTATATAAGTCATTTTACCTATCTTATAAATGTGACTTGCAAGTATTTAGCATCTGCTCAGTTCTGCAGAATCTTGTCATGTAAATGCACTGTTACTGTTTTGCTCCTAAAAATCAAAATGTTAATATTTATTATTTTGTTAGTATTTGGGAAATCCACCTTTTGGTTTTCAGCTCTGCCACTTCTGGGCTCTGAATCAGATTCAATCATATCTTGACCAAAATCTGATTCCAGGTCTCTTCTACACATTCAAAAGATCAAAGCATTGTTACCCTTTTGCTTGTCAGTGTCTGTTTTACCTAAAAAGCTTGATTATCGTATCATAAGGTGATAAAAAGCCAGATGTAACCATTTTACTACAGTAAAGTTATCACTTAAACATGCGCCATGTATGAGGGAGTCGGAGTTGGAGGTTTGGGAAATTGAGGAGTCGGAGTCGGGGCTTTGGCTTGCCGACTCCACAGCCCTGGTTAGGAGATAAGAGAGATTTTTTCTGCTCTGAGTGCACACAAATATCTTTAGGCTACCGTCCATATCTCCCTTCCTGATTAGACAGATAGTGATGTCAACATGGCCGGACGGAGCAGAGTCTTTAGCTCTAACAAGGTAGGATTGTTTACCTTTGATGAGCACTTGGTTTTACTCCTGGGAGCTCTGTAGCTTTGTTTACAATGACATAACTGCAGGAGATTTAATCTTTAGTAATGCCTAGCTATTTATAAAGGAGCTAAATATGCCAATCACTGCTATAGAATCACCCACAACTTGAGTCTGAAGCCGCCTGGAAACGGCATGGTGAGAAAAACACTTTAAGTATTTAATACCATGGAAGCAAAATGTAAAAGCACAAAAATTATAAATACATTACATTATTTATCATGAATTAAAACTGTATTATACTACAGAGTGGCGTTCACAAATCTTCGATTCTCATTGAAGACTGTCAACAAGCTAGTTGTGAACGCAGCCCTAACAGGTTACTCTTTCCTACATCTGATTGCTTTTAGTTTTAGAAGATGCACCTTTAGGCAGCGATATCAGTGACAAATTCATTTGGCCAGGACTGATTATAAATTACCATATATCAATAATAACGTATGGGGATTGTCAAACTACTGATAATAGAATTAGCTATCGTCAGGGGTGCCCTAATCTCTCCTTGGCTCACCCTGCCTAAAGTAGAGCAACCGCCCCGAAAAGGGTGACCCCTGTGCTGGAACCTATCTTGAACAAACCCTGGGCTTAAGCAGGGAGCAGACAGACAACATAGAAAAAAACAAACAGGGCACAGACAAAACAGAAAACAAACAGGTGAACAAGGTCAGACAAATCGAAGTCAAGCCAGGAGAGAACGCAGTACAAAATCATTAAACAAGAGAGTAACAAAATACAAGCTGAAGTTCACAAACAGAGAAACACCTACTATATAGAAAAAGCCAGGACACGGGCGCAATCACAGGCAATAACATAAGATATAGATTGCTTAAGGAATTTAACCCCTGAGGCTCAGTTCCAAACCCAGACCAAGGCTCAAACAGACCGGTATCTATTAAAGGGGCAGACACACATTGCTGGCAGTTATGCTCTAGAACAGGGGTCTGCAACATCGGCTCTCCAGCTGTTGGGAAACTCCCATCATGTATTTAAATAATCTACATCAGTGGGCATGATTGGAGATGTAGTTTCCCAACAGCTGGAGAGCCGAAGTTGCAGACCCCTGCTCTAGAACCATTGTTTATTTCCAGATGCGATATATAGTGCATCCTTCCCTTGACAGTAATAGGAAGGTTGAATTTACTCAAAAAGGTATTTAGGCCTCAGCTTGTTCTCCATATCGTTCCAGAATAGATCCCTTGGAGACTCTTTTACAAGACAAATGGGTTATTTAGGGATCTAATTAGGAAAAAGAGCATGTGCACAGGTGCTAAAGACAATAGGGGGTTAGCTTTCTTTAACCTTGGATCTACCACAGGGGTGTCAAACTACGGCCCTCCAGCTGTTGGGAAACTACAACTCCCATCATGCCCACTGTTATAGATTATACAAATGCATGATGGGAGTTGTAGTTTCCCAACAGCTGGAGGGCCGCAGTTTGACACCTGTGATCTACCATCTTG
Organism: Phyllomedusa bahiana; assembly: GCA_025379985.1. Taxonomy (NCBI): domain Eukaryota; kingdom Metazoa; phylum Chordata; class Amphibia; order Anura; family Hylidae; genus Phyllomedusa; species Phyllomedusa bahiana. The sequence continues at coordinate 48,702 of JAODAL010000568.1, forward strand.
CTACTCATTTTGCATAAATAAATAGCTCATGCAAATATTTCTCTTTAGAGAAAAATGCCATTTTCTCCACTTGTGAGCAATCTCTTTTCCTCCTTTCCACCTCCTCCTGCATTCGTCATTCACTCTCATTAAGCTGCTAAATCAGCCTTGAGAGACAAGACAGAGCATCAGCTCACTGAAGGGTCAGGATACATGTTGTCCATTGAAGTCTATGAAGAGGGGAAGGGGAGGAGGAGGACAGAGGCGAAGAGCTGCAGCTTGTAGTAAGTGTTATATCTCACCTCAGTGCTGGGTTCACAGCGTACACTGTAATGTCCTCTACAGCTGTTGCTTCTGAGGGTGTGCTGTAGAGATCTATGGGAGCAGGATTTCATCTTCTGTGTATGTGTGTATGCACATGTGCAGTGTATGGGAGACATCATAGCAGCTAGTCTCCACCTACTAGCTCAGGAGAAACTGACAATTGGAGAAGAATCCTGCATAAGGGAAAACTACTAAACAATGCTGGTTACATGGGCATAACTTAAAGCCATAGCGTCTTCTATACGGCCCAGAGATTGAGGGGCCCCATTTAGGTACAAGAACATTGTTAGTTTTTGTAGGGAACAAGTCATTGGTGGCTTTCTGCTTTCCAGCTCTACTATGTGGTTTCCCTGATATAGGGCGGTATTAGTTATATCTTTAATTATTGCTTCTTATGCTGTTGTTTTAGTTTGTTATAAGGTGGTGGGGCTCCATCTCATTCAGGGAATGGTTTTTACATTTTGTTTTGCCGTCTGTGCCCCTGTTAAGAGGATTTCACCTAATGTGCTGCTGTGGCGCGCTGGCACTTGTCGTTCCACAGCTACTATCTGCTGTGGAACATGGAACTACAAGTGCCAGCATGCTCCATACGTCTCCATTTGTAACTAGGGGACAGATGTAAGTCGAAATGGTGTACGCCGGGGACTGCCTGTACTGTGTTTGAAATCTTGTGGATTCCAATCACACTAATTGATTACTCACTTTCCACATAGTTTACCTAACGGCAAAACGTTTGCTGGCAATAAAGGCAGTTTAATTGGAGCGCAGTTAAAACTGCACCAAAACTGCGCTGTGTGAAAGCAGCCTTACTAGTTGAACAAATACCTACAGCTGTGGCACGCTTTTATAGCTGAGTGGGATTTACACCCTGTTGCTAATCCTGCTGTATCTGTGATAAGTACTGTTGATTCTTCATCAGGGATAATAACCTTATAACAAATATTATCGAAACACCTAGGACACTTCCTTCATATCCTTTCATGTTGAGGAGAATCTGTGGCCATTCCCGACATGAGTGTCTTACTAAATCTTTGTGTTCCCCATGAAACAACAATTCTGGAGCAATTCTGTATTACTGAATCTGTCATCTGGGTGTTATTAAAGGGGTTTTGCCACGATGTAGCGTGGGATCCTCCAAAATGGGTATTTAATCACTTTTCTAAATATATGTGATTACAAAAAGTGAAGCCTCTGAGAGCTACAGCCTTAATCAGATGCCCTTGGTTTCCTGAAAGTTTACATTAGACACAACCAGGACACTGACAGGATCTGATCTGGCCGCAATTGCCTGTTTGCACTTCTTATCTGATGACAGGGAACATGAATGAGCTTGCAAGGGGCTGGGGAGAAAAGTGCAGTGTATGAGGCTGTCTACTGTATAGCGAATCCACTGGTTGTAATGTAATTATTGGAGTAAACTTTGCAGGCGCTCCCTGCTTCCTTGCTCTCTGCTCCTCTCTGCTCAGCCCCCTCCCTCTCACCCCTACAGCCATGACTCAGCATGCTTTGTTTATCTTCTCTCCTAAGCAGATAAGAGGTAAGGAACTCACTTAGTGGCAAAACCCCTTTAATTGGGGGGTATCCCTGCACAAACTGACTCTGTCATCACTGATTAGACAATGTCAGACTCTAGAGACACCCCCCCCTGTTGGTAACACCCATCTGACAGATTGATAATACATTTCTAGGAGGATTAACAGGAACAGCACAGAGATATAAGAGAAGATTCTTCAGAATTGTTGTTTCACGGGGAACACAAGAATAGACTAAAACTAATATGTCAGGAATGGCCACGAGCCCCTTTAGGTGGACTTTCCTGGGACTACCTGTTCACAGTACAGATGAGCTGTGGTAACCACACACTAATTATCGCTAATTAGCATGATAAACCTGTATTTGCGGTTTAAAATCGCAGCAAGTACAGATACATCGTGTCAATTAGCGGCAATCCGCTTGCAGTTTTTGACTCAGCCTCTGATAAAGTTAGGCATTTTACTGTGATATTTTATAGATCATCCCCTTTATAGTGTTTATGGACTAGTCCTCTAGTCATTGGTATGCAACCTATAAAGTCCTATCTATAGAAAAAACCAACAACGTACATTAGCTTGATTTATGGAGTCACTTCAGTGACCTGTATCTACATAATTGTGCACAGATGTTGCTAATATTTGGACTATTCCAATGCAAAATGTTGGTTGTTGGTGGCGAGGACGGACGGCAAAGTTCGGAGGTTTATTTGCTGACAAAAAATTGACATAATTTAAGAAAAAGAAAGTTTAAAAGGAACCTGTCACATTGAGCAAGTTCAAGTTACTAACCGTAACCTACAAGGCTCTCCATAATGTCCCCGTCCCCCCCTTACATCTCTGCCTAAATCTCCAGATACCTCCCCTAATGCAATCTCCGCTCCTCACAGGACATCATTCTCTGCTCTCCTCGTGTCGGCTCCTCACACAATGTACAAGACTTCTCCCGTGCTTCCCCCACACTCTGGAAGTCACTGCCCCAACACCTCAGACTCTCCTCCACTTTTACTAGTCTCAAAAGCAACCTGAGAACCCATCTTTTCAGGAGCCTATAACCTACAATAACCCTGCTGCCCCTACACCCCTCACAAATATGTCTGCCCCTCACCTTCTGTCTCTCTCCTCCTTGTAAGCCTTTGCAGGAAGGGTTTTTTTCTCGCTCTCTCTCTCTCTCGCTTTGTCGCGCTCTCTCGCTCTCGCTTTCGCTCTCGCTTTCGCTCGCTCTCGCTTTCGCTCTCGCTTTCGCTCTCGCTTTCGCTCTCTCTCGCTCTCGCTTCGCTCTCTCTCGCTTTCGCTCTCTCTCGCTCTCGCTTCGCTCTCTCTCTCTCTCGCTTTCTCCGCCCTCTCTCGCTCTTGCCCTCTTTCATCCCTCGCCCCTCTCCCATCTCTCCTCTCTCTCTCTCGCTCTTGCCCTCTTTTATCCCTCGCCCCTCTCCCATCTCTACTCTTTCTCACTCGCTCTTGCCCGCGTTCATCCCTCGCCGCTCTCCCATCTCTCCTCTCTCTCTTTCTCTCGCTCTTGCCCTCTTTCATCCCTCGCCCCTTCCATCTCTTCTGTCCCTCTGCTCTTGCCTCTTTACCCTCGCCTCCCCATTCATCCTTTCCTCTCGCTCTTGCCCTCATTCATCCCACGCCCCTCTCCCATCTCTTCTCTCTCTCTCTCTCGCTCTTGCCCTCTTTCATCCCTCGCCCCTCTCCCATCTCTCCTCTCTCTCCCTCTCTCTCTCTCTCTCTTCTCCTTTTCCCAGTTGTTAGTCATTTACTGTCACCATTGTACTTGTTTGACACATGTTATGTATTTAACCCCCCCCTCAAATGTACAGCGCGCTAGAACTAATGGCACTTTTAAAGTAAAAAATAATAGTGCAAAAGGCTATAGGGTGAAAGCTTCTCATTTACTTAGGTAAACAAACCCCATTGCTCTAAGAGGAGGTAAAATCAGCTTTATCTCCTGAACAAAGCAAAACCAACAAAGCAATGTATTTGGTAATAGTCTTCATTTACCTTTCTTTATATGTTAAAAGCTAATCATTGTATTGTGGGGGGGGGGAAACCCCTTTTAAGCATTTTAACAAACTTTGCTCCCTCCATAGAGGACAAAAAACTTTGAATCATATCCTCTTCATTAAAAATCAATGTTTGCAGATCATAAAACCCCCAGGAATTCTGTTTAACCATTGTGATGGCATTTGAAGTGGGTGCACGGCTCCTCTTCATCCACTGGGCTGTCTGTTTGCATTGAAATGAAATCCCCCTTAGCTATGTGTAGAGGGCATTGTGTGAAGGCAGCAGGGTATTTACCTTTCACCCCGTCCAGCGCCGTCCTCACACACTTCTTGTCATGGCCGTGCGCTGTAAATGGTCGGATTGACAGACACAACAAATCTCCGCTTACTACTGAATGTTTGGTAGTCGATGGTACACAGGGCGATGGAGTGACACCGAGATGACACCAGGATTCAAACTGCGAGGCTCCCACTTCAAAGAGCGGCCTGTTTACCATGAGTCATCTCCTCCTCTCCACCATCACCGTGTAAAATGTGACACCATTCCCCGGCTACGTTCTTGTTGCATATTTTCGTGAATGAGCCTGTAGGCGTGTAAATAAAGTACTACAATATTTCTCTATCTTCCACCGTGGTGCAAAGTATTTCTTTGGTACTGTATTATTTTGCATTTGGAGTATAATTCCCTTTTCCGTAATCGCCTCGTATCACCTGATGCCAAAGCCTTGTAGTATTCACAACCTGCATGAAAAATTGGCCAATAAATGGGTCAGCTGTGATTAAAGGAACTAGGACAAAACTTATACAGTATGGTATATGTAGTATAGGGCACAGAGGGGTAGCTATAGTGGGTGCAGAGGTAGGAGTCTCTACTGGGCCCTGTAGCTTGAGGGGGCCCGAAAGCCCTCCTGCCACATAAGGGTATGTTCACATGATGTACCGCGGCACGTACAGTACGCACCGCAGTACACCGTGTGTTTTGGGAGCTTGCGCTATTATGCGTGTACTCCCACGGCACGTTGGGGCCGGCAGCCTGCTGGCCCCATACACATGCATTACTCGCGGCACGTATTGACATGTCGCTTATCTCCCCGCACGGGGAGAGGAGGCGTAATCCATAGTTCTCTATGAGACCTATGGATTACCGTAATTTCGGCGCGCATCTCGCCCGTATTAGAGCGCAAATATGCGGCGAAATGCGTGCCGAAATTACGCCGTGTGAACATAGCCTTAGGGTGCATTCTCACTGCACAGGACAAATACCGGTCTGTTTGCCGGCCGGTATTTGTCCTGTTTTGCGGCGGTCCCCACGGCCGCGGGGGGGGACGGCTTTTCTCCGCGATGAGCCCTCCCCCTTCACATTGAGAAGCACAGATTCCGTCCGGAAACAGTGGGGATTGCTGCACGGGTTTTCCATAGAGCACCATTTGGCTCGTTTTCGGCCGGTTTTTCAGGCGGTCTGAAAAAAGCAAACCGGCCGAAAACCCGTGCAGTGGGGACATGCCCTAAGGATACACTAGCTTTGTAAGTGATACAAGGTAACTGTGGGGGCCCATTTCACTTTTTGCACTAGGGCCCAAGGGCTTCAAGTTATGCCTCCGATAGGACAGTAAGGGGCACAGCATTTAAAGGCTATGTCTACACTGCATCAGAGAAAAAACGGCCCTTAAAGCGGCCGTTCTCTCTCTGATGCAGGACCGCGGCTTTTGTCACGCTTTGTGCAAAAGCCGCGGCCGCTTCTCATTTTCCCGACGCCCCCCATACAATAGTATTGTATGGGAAGACGTCAAGAAGACGAGAAGCACCGGCGTATTATACAACATGTTGTATAATACGCCGCTGCCGAAAGACGGGCAGAGAAAAGACGAGCTGTGTAGACTGCAACTCGTCTTTTCTATTGCCGTCTATGGCAGCACACTGACGATCGTATCTGCGGCGCTTTTAAAAAACGAAAAGCGCCGGAGATACGATCGTAATCATGTGCAGTGTGGACATAGCCAAAGAGAGAATCCTTGGCTTCACCCCTTCAGGAGCTGCACACGGTGTGGCGGTTTTGGCCACAGTGCTCTTTTTAAAGGGTTTGTCCCACGATAGGCATTTATCACCTATTGATAGGATGTCTGATCACTGGAACCCCCACTGATTGCCAAAACAAGTCCCCAATCCCTTCTCTGTTCTCCGTCAGTCCTATAGACTTTGAATGGAGAAGCAGTGCACCTGTTTGGCCACTGCTCCATCCATAGACTGACGCAGCGAGGAAGGACGGGGGATTTGGGTTCCTTGTTTTAATGATCATGGGGGGCTTTCGTAGCACAAATTTTTAATGGTATTCTGTGTTCCATGATGGGTCACTGTCCTTACACAGTTTGATGATGTGTAATGATTTCTGACAGTGTTGAGATGTGTAGGGACACACCCTTTCGGCAAGAGAAGTGGTAATGCCCGGTTGTCAGTTCATTCTAAGGGCAGGTTCATGCAGCGTATAGCGCAGCGTACTGTGCGCAATATACGGCTACTGTTTTAGAAGTACGCGCTCACCAGTACTTCTAAGGGCATGTTCACACGGCGTAATTGCAGAGCGTATATTGGTGCGTCATGTGTGTCAATCGTCCTTACACAGTTTATGTGTAAGTTATTTTGACATGTTGACACCTGTTTTGGCAAGAGAAGTGGTAAAAGACCAGTTGTCATTTCATTCTAAGGGCTGTTCATGCAGCGTATAGCGCAGTACTGGTGCGCAATATACGGCTACTGTTTTAGAAGTACGCGCTCACCAGTACTTCTAAGGGCATGTTCACACGGCGTAATTGCAGAGCGTATATTGGTGCATTTTGGGTGTATTGCAGCGCAATTATGCGCCAAAGTACGCCCCTCACATACGCCGTATGAACATATACTAACACTTCAAGGAGGAATGAAAGAGGAACTGAAAAATGTAGAGTTTTAAAGGGGTTTTCTCGCTAGGCTGTTTCACTGACTCACAAGCAGTTTGCACTTACTCTGTCTCCTCAGGCTGTGGGTGGTTCTACAGCAGTGATTAGCATATTCAACTTCTAGGGAGCCCTTACTCTGACAGTGCCGGGCAAGATTACAGATAAAGCCATGCTTTTCAGTCCTCACAGCACATGTACCTTTTTGTTTAGTGAAGCCAATCTTGTTAGATATTAGTTTGCTCAGACCTCGGTCTGTCCGTGGGGTGATATCACTCCCTGCGCTCAGCTAATCAGATAACTGGTCTCTGCTCTCAGCCAATCAGATAACAGACGTCCCTGCTCTCAGCTAATCAGATAACAGACGTCCCGCTCTCAGCCAATCAGATAACAGACATCTCTACTTTCAGCTAATCAGATAACAGACGTCCCCGCTCTCAGCTAATCAGATAACTGGTCTCTGCTCTCATTTAATCGGATAACAGACGTCTGTCTGGTATGCAGATAACCATAGAAACCTCTATGCACTTCAGAGCATGTAAAAAATGCTCTTATCTCATGAGTAAAGTCAAATCTATTGACCGATGTATTAATAAAAAGTCTTCATTTAACTGTCCCTTAATGTTGAAAGCTAATCTAAAGTGGCTTCAGAAGTTTTATTTTATGGGGAATGTAGGGATTTACTAAAACAGACCTGTCAGGAGACCAGACAAGTAATCTTTAACAGCTGAAAGGGATGTCGTAGCCTGCAGCAAATATCCTCTATCCTTAGAGTAGGTGATAAATGCTAGATTGATAGGGGTCAGACTGCGTGGACACCCACCAAGCACTAGAACAATGGCGTGCAATCCCCTGCTCTCCCAGACACAATATCCTGACTTGGAGGAGTTTGAGTGAAAAGTTGGTCAAAATGTGACTTGTCTTTTTATTCGAGTCTATGGTATCGACGAACATAGCTGAATGCAGTGCTATAGATTGTAATACACAACACACAATATTTGGTTCAGCACCTCCAAAAAACTTTAAATATGTGTGCACGCTGTGACGGCTGTAATCTAAATACACATAACAATATCAGCAGCACACAAAATTAGAATACGTTGAAAAAAACTTTCTGCTTTAAAAAAAAAACTAAAGTTTTATGAGGTTCTTTGTTCACACTTTTGCGCAAAATTGCTTAAGCCCACCTTCGACTTTCAACGAGACCTCAGTGCAGGTGGGTCCTACACTACGTTACACTAACACTATATATTTCTTTGTGGTCCATCCAGACCTACCTTTTAGAATGTGAAGGCACCAGCTACTAAATACACTGCACTGATTAAAAAGTCTGTGTAGATGGGTGGAGTGCTAAAAACCAAGATGGATGGTGCTATAGATTGTAAATGTTTGTAGAAATCTTCCGGCACTTGCGCAGAGAGGAATCCAAAGGTATTATAGTAAAACGCACATTTTATTGGAAAAACTTAAAAAACATGGTTTAAAATCAACCGCATATCAACGCGTTTCGAGCCTATCTGTCTTGGCTCTTAATCCTGACATTCAAATAGTGAAAATAGTGAAAATATAGATTGTACATGGAGCGGCAGGGCACATCCTTGACACTTGCTCCATCTAAATGTTGTGGCTGGGGATTCCGGTCGTCTATTCTGGTTTTTATTGGTCCAATTGGTGAAAGTCCTAATAATCCAGCATTTATCTGGTGTATAGTGAAAAGTACTTCTGGCCAGGATACCCCCTTAACTATGTAGGTGACAGTGACACCTGAGTTCCCACAACGCACTGCTCCGCTAGCAGAATGTGAATTTGCCTTTTTTGCTAGACTACATTCTTGCAAATATTGCCCCAACTTATAAAACATGACAACCAAGGGCGACATGTCAGAAAAGAGGCGCCGCCACAACAGTTTTAAAGGGGTTGTCTCACTACAAGGATTGGTTTTTATGTTAAATATCTTGCAAAGACAAGTCATTTTGCAACATGTGTCCATTAAGAGTGTCCTACCTATTCCTAGATACTCCCTCTTGTATGGGCTGCATCAGCTCCTGTGGTCGCTATAGCTACAGACCTGTTCAATCTCTCCTGATAGGCTGCCAGCGCTTTTTGCTATAGCTACAGACCTGTTGAATCTCTCATGATAGAAACCATGGTAGAAACCAGTAAACACGCCCCTGAATTCAAAATAAAACCAAGGAAACAGGACTGAGGTAAGATGAATCAATGTAGTGAGACAACCCCTTTAAGGTGCATAAAATGAGTGTATAGTGCACATGAATGAATGAACCTGTCAAAAATCTGGCGTCTGGTCTACCTTGCATAGCATAATTGATGCACCTAATCTAGGCGCATAGCAAAATGTACGCGCATAGCATATCATTGCTGGCATGTTTGATGCGCCTACTTTAAGTGCATTCAGATGTATCGTGCCTGGTGTATAATGCGCCTAGTTTTGGTGTACTACAGTTCATTTATATAGAGAATAGGGCGTCAACAGTTTTTGGGTGCAAAATACACCCAAAAAATGGCTCAGCCCTATTGGGACATGTCGCCCGAAGTGTGTAGACAACAGGTACCATTTTTGTATCCTTGGGCCACATATGTGTGGTTAGTCTTATCTGGTGAAGACTGCTGCAGCATTTAAGTGGTTAATGCGAGTTTTGGATGCAACTCTCTCACAAGTCTATCAGATTCTTTGTGTCCGCTGTCATCACCCGCTCCCGCAGTTGTAAATCCTATTTTTGGCCCCGCCATCTATGTTGCCCCTGTTCCTCCTCACTTCTAGGTCACGGAAGTCCTGAAAAGTTTGCTTGAAAAAAGTCTGTTTATTCTGCTCCAGGAGATTCTACAAGTCCAAACAGCGACTCTTGAGGATGCATTTTTATAATGCAACATCACTTTTGTAGGTGATTTTATTCAGTTTGTGTTGTAGAATTGTAAGATAGTACATAGAAGCCTGATCATGTATTATTAGTATAATTAATATAAGGGTGTTCCCACCATATACTTTGATGGCATACTGATAGGATGCACCATCAAAGTCTGATAGGTGGGGGGCACATCTCCGGGCCCCCTGAAAATCACGTATGAGAATGGAGAGCTGGTCGACCTTGTGTTCAACTCTACATTCTGTTCTATGGGAGTTCCCAGTACGGGGGAGCGCTGTGTTCTCTCTACTCTGTTCTATGGGAGTTCCCAGTACAAGGGAGCACTGTGTTCTCTCCATTCTGTTCTATGGGAGTTCCCAGTACAGGGGAGCGCTGTGTTCTCTCCATTCTGGTTAGTGGAAGTTCCCAGTACAGGGGAGCGCTGTGTTCTCTCCATTCTGTTCTATGGGAGTTCCCAGTACAGGGGAGCGCTGTGTTCTCTCCATTCTGTTCTATGGAAGTTCCAAGTACAGGGGAGCGCTCAGTTCTCTCCATTCTGTTCTATGGAAGTTCCAAGTACAGGGGAGCGCTCAGTTCTCTCCATTCTGTTCCATGGGAGTTCCCAGTACAGGGGAGCGCTGTGTTCTCTCCATTCTGTTCTATGGGAGTTCCAAGTACAGGGGAGCGCTCGTTCTCTCCATTCTGTTCCAAAGGGAGTTCCCAGTACAGGGGAGCGCTGTGTTCTTCCATTCTGTTCTATGGGAGTTCCAGTACAGGGGAGCGCTGTGTTTCTCTCCATTCTGTTCTATGGAAGTTCCAAGTACAGTGGAGCGTTCTGTTCTCTCCATTCTGTTCTATGGGAGTTCCCAGTACAGGGGAGCGCTGTGTTCACCATTCTGTTCTATGAGAGTTCCCAGTACAGGGGAGCACAGTGTTCTTCATTCTGCTCTTTGGGAGTTCCCAGTACAGGGGAGCGTTGTGTTCTCTCCATTCTGCTCTGTGGGAGTTCCCAGTACAGGGGAGCGCTGTGCTCTCTCCATACTGTTCTATGGGAGTTCCCAGTACAGGGGAGCGCTCAGTTCTCTCCTTTCTTTTCTATGGGAGTTCCCAGTACAGGGGAGCGCTCAGTTTCTCTCCCTTTCTTTTCTATGGAGTTCCCAAATACAGGAGCACTGTGTTCTCTCCGTTTCTGGTTCTATGGGAGTTCCCAGTACGGGGAGCTCTGTGTTCTCTCCACTCTGTTCTATGGGAGTTCCCAGTACGGGGGAGCGCTGTGTTCTCTCCATTCTGTTTCTATGGGAGTTCCCAGTACAGGGGAGCGCTGTGTTCTCTCCATTCTGCTCATGGAAGTTCCCAGTACAGGGGAGGGCTGTGTTCTCTCCATTCTGTTCTATGGGAGTTCCCAGTACAGGGGAGCGCTGTGTTCTCTCCATTTCTGTTCTATGGAAGTTCCAAGTACAGGGGAGCGCTCAGTTCTCTCCATTCTGTTCTATGGAAGTTCCAAGTACAGGGGAGCGCTCAGTTCTCTCCATTCTGTTCCATGGGAGTTCCCAGTACAGGGAGCGCTGTGTTCTCTCCATTCTGTTCTATGGAAGTTCCAAGTACAGGGGAGGCGCTCAGTTTCTCCCATTCTGTTCCATGGGAGTTCCCAGTACAGGGGAGCGCTGTGTTCTCTCCATTCTGTTCTATGGGAGTTCCCAGTACAGGGGAGCGCTGTGTTCTCTCCATTCTGTTCTATGGAAGTTCCAAGTACAGTGGAGCGTTCTGTTCTCTCCATTCTGTTCTATGGGAGTTCCCAGTACAAGGGAGCGCTGTGTTCTCCATTCTGTTCTATGGGAGTTCCCAGTACAGGGGAGCGCTGTGTTCTTCATTCTGCTCTATGGGAGTTCCCAGTACAGGGGAGCGCTGTGTTCTCTCCATTCTACTCTATGGGACTTCCCAGTACAGGGGAGCGCTGTGTTCTCTCCATTCTACTCTATGGGACTTCCCAGTACAGGGGAGTGCTGTGTTCTCTCCATTCTGTTCTATGAGAGTTCCCTGTACAGGGGAGCGCTGTGTTCTACTATATTTAAAGTGGTTATTAATGTTTTAAAACCTATTTCTAGATACTGTTTTTTATTCAAGCAGGTCTCCTTTTTAGGAATGAGGAGTGTCTGTCACTCTGGAGGACCTGTCCTGTAATGTTTTACTCAGGCAACCTCTTACAATTACTGGTTGCTATTTTCCCCTGTGGAGAAGCTGCAGGGAAATCCAACACTTACTGCCAGGTTTCCCCATAGATTATAGCTGATTTTTGGGGAGGAGGTTCAAGCAAGGAGACACTTTGTGATTAGGTTACTGCACAAAAAGAGATTGTCCACTTTAAAGACGCATTGGGGAGTGGGAAATGAGAAGCTCAAGCGCCCTCTATTGGATTTAACAAATCCTCAATTTGCTTTTGACCCTCTGGGTCTTTGGAAAACAAAAGGGATATTTATCCAAGCCAGCATCACCCATCTGTCGACAGCCGTTTCGGGGTGTTTGCCCCTCGTCAGTACAGAGCAGAGCGATGCCGGCTTGGCTGTGTGGGAGGCAATGAGTGGCTCAGAAAGGGAAGATCTCTCCTTAGGGAGAGCGCCTATATAGGTGTGTGGAGATTCGAGATTGCCTTTTGCACTCCACGAAGCATCTGCATATCACAAGGCATTATGGGGAAGGAGCTGAAAAGCTCAAGCGCCCTCTATTGGATGTAACATTGGGGAGTGTCATGATAGTACCCTGCAGATTGTTTTGGCCCTTGTCCTCCATGTTTTTTCAGCCTCTGTCTACAAGCCCATGGAAGCACTATGGGCAGGACTGCTGTACTCGTAACCGTAGTTTTATTCGTATTTTTGCCTATTATTGGATTTTTGTTCTGGCATAAAATTCTCAGAAGCTTGGATATAAGTCTGTCAGCGGCCTAATAATGATGTGCCTGCAAGCCCTTAAGAGTATGTACTTCATTTTTAATGTGCCCTGAAACCGCAATTGACATACATTTGAAGCATTACATCCATTACTCGTTGACCTTTATATTTTACTTTATTACTTATTTGCTTTTTCAGTTTCTTAGTCAGACTCCCTGGCAGGGATACAGTGTGTGAAAGCCTCACGTTGGTGAGAAACATCTAGGTCTACGCTACGTGAATCCAAGACCCTGTGGCATTGGAACATTTCTGATACGCTTATCTTATAGGTTTTTTTTTTTTAGGCATTGCACCCCATAGTCACCCACCACCTTTGCACCCAGTGCCCTAATTCAAAACCTAAGGCCCGGGTTACATCTGTGGTGGAGTTTTCATTTGCAGCCTCTATTGCAGTGTTTTTTTTCCAGAAATGTTTATCTGTGCAGGACTATACGTTGTATTTGGCACATATTTGCTTTTAAACTATATAAGGAGAAGTAGATACCTCCATTTTGGTTTCCTGCACAGCCCACCTCCACAGGCTGTTATATTAATGCACTATGCTTTGAGAGGTTGGTGCTTTTTTTTTTTTTTTTTTTCTCTCTGCATTTTGGAGGCCGTTTGGCACAGTGAGAGGTCTGAAGTTGACCCAGGTGAGAGATAATATAGAGTAGGACCACCCAACTGAGATCCCGTTGTAAGCCGGGGGTGGCTTGAGCATTTTTTGGCCAAAAACATGCGGACCAAGAATCTCAAAGTTTTTTTCATCTATTGCAGAGATGGCACCAGAACCCTTAGGCCATGTCCCCACTGCACCGGTTTGCGGCCGGTTTTTCAGACGGTTTGCGGTTTTGCAAACCGTCTGAAAAACCGGCCGCAAACTAACACACGGGGCTCTATGGAAAACCCGTGCAAACCGCCGGCCGCCCGAAAAACATTGAAAATGTTCATTCTTCCGTCCGGTTTTCGGATGGAATATGAACATGTCAATGGGAAGGGAGAGGGCTTTTCTCCGCTTATCGTGTAGAAAAGCTGCCCCCCCCCCCTTCGTGGCCGTGGAGACGGCACTAAAACAGGACAAAAACCGACCGGTATTTGTCCTTTGCCGTGGTGATGAGCCCTTACATGACGGACACTGAGGCCCAGTGGGTCCTGTTGACTACAATGGGGTCCATGAGTTATGGTACGGGTGTCCACCCTAGTGCTATTTTTTCCGTCATTTTTGAAGGATTCTGTCAAAGGATTCTGTCATCAAGGCTACGAATTGAAACTCCAACATAGATGTGAACAGGGCCTTCAGATTTCGATCTGAAGAAGGACCTTATGAGGTGATGTATTTGTAGTACGGATCTCCTCATATAGGGCAGGTGAACATTTTAGGGGCCCTCAGGCTGCAGAGCGACAAGCTAAATTAGGTCCAGGGCCATCTTAACAGCATTATGGCAGTGCAGTGTGCCCTGTCCAAATACATGATGTCACACCAGGTCATGTTTCTAGCCACCCCCCACCCCCCCAAGTACACCCATATGACACCCCGCGGATTTTGTAGGCAGCCTGTAGACTACAAGACTAATTGCCCGGGCAGGGAGCCAGTGACCATGGTTTTTACGTGGTAAAGCTACTCATTATAGTGAGACAACCCCTTTAAAGGGGTTCTCTCACTACATTGATTCATCATACATCTGTCCTCTTTTCTCAGCTACTCTTTTTATTTGAGGGTCCCGATTACTGGCTTCTACTAGGCTGCATTTATGCCAGTGATCCAGGGCGGACAGCAGGTCTGTAGCTATAGCAACCAGTGCTAGCAGTTTATTAAGAGAGATCCAACAGGTCTGTAGCTATAGTGACCAGCGCTGGCAAACTATCAGGATAGATCAAACAGGTCTGTAGCTATAGCGACCAGCGCTGGCAGCCTATCAGGATAGATCAAGCAGGTCTGTAGCAATAGTGACCTGAGGAGCTGATGCAGCCCATACAAGAGGGGATATCTAGGAACAGGTCAGATACTGTTAATGGAAACATATTGCAAAGTGACTTGGTTTTTCAAGATCTTTAACATAAAAAGCAGCACTCCTTGTAGTGAGACAACCCCTTTAAAGGGGTTGTCTCACTACATTGATTCTTCTTACCTCAGTCCTGTTTTCTTGGTTTCATTTTGAATCCAGGGGCGTGTTTACTGGCTTCTACTAGGCTGCAGAAGAAGCCAGGTCTGTAGCTAGAGCAACCAGTGCTGGCAGCCTATTATGAGCCGTCAAACAGGTCTGTAGCTATAGCGACCTGAGGAGCTGATGCAGCCCATAAAAGAGGGGATATCTCAGAATAGGTAAGACACTGGTAATGGACACATATTGCAAAGTGACTTGGTTTTTCAAGATCATTAAAATAAAAAGCAGCAATCCCTGTAGTGAGACAACCCCTTTAAGCTTAGACGATCATTCAAAAGAAGACAGTAGTGGTTAGAGAGTGAGAAGTCTGAGAGCCCGTTTGAGAGACTTGACAGTGATTGACAACCTACAAGACTAACTGGCCGGGCAGGGAGCCAATGGCCATGGTGTTTAAGTGTTACAGCTAATCATTGTGGTGAGAGAACCCCTTTAAGCTTAGACGATCATTCAAAAGAAGACAGTAGTGGTTAGAGAGTGAGAAGTCTGAGAGATTTGACAGTGATTGACACAAGACTTATTGCCAGGGCAGGGAGCCAATAGCCATGTTTTTTAACTGTTTGCATGTCCGAGGAGCACAGAGATTGCAAAATAAGCAGCATCGATCCAGGAATCCAGGGCAGTTGCCCTGCATGCCCAGGACATACATTCAGCACCTGGAGCCCCCATGCTTGTGGGGCCCTTGGGCAACCGCCTAGTGTGTCCAATGGACAAGATGGCCCCTCTTAGGCCCACTTTTTGGGTCTGATCATCCGGGATAAATCTGACCCACATTAGCAGGCTGTCATCAGGTCTCATTGTTCTTGTACCTGCAATACCTTTGGGGTTAGAAGAGGAAGGAGGGGTAAGGGCTCAACATTTTATGTTACTTAGACAAACTGTTGTTCCCAATGAAACGATTACATCACCAGCTATTTCCATGCCGCAGTCCAATGTCTCCATTTAAAATATGGAAGCAATATTGTATGGATGTTGCCAGTGTCTTGTTTGGTTAACGCTGATTCAACTTGATGTGTATTTTCCATAGGCTCCTCTGCTAGGAAATCCCACACATGCTAAATGTGCTCCGTCGGGAGTGTTGGCTTCATTTGCACATGCCCCCCCCCCCCCCCCCCCGGGGAGAAGGGGGGGGGGGCTGAGGCCTGGTGCTTCCTGCACGGTATTTTAGTTCTGTAATGAAGACCCAGAGCCCCCGGCTGTCCCTTTCCTCTGAACTCAAAGAGTCCACATGGAGGAGTCCAGAGATGAAAAGGACTAAAAAGGGACTGTTTATGTTTTACCTTAATGTGAAAGCAACACTTGGATAAAATGTAAATCACAGAGCACTTTGCGCGGTTTCTTGGCAGCCGGCGCTTGGAGAGAATGAACAAATTGAGGCCGAGTGCAGGATGCCTTTTGGCTGTTTATAATGACATCCAGCTATTGCAGGGACGGGAGAAGTGGAATGAGTGCACTCCAGGAAGGGAGCGCATAGGTTTCCTGTGAGTCCTGTTACCAGATGAGAGTCTCATCCAAGTGCTTCTTCAGAAGACCCGTCAGATACAGCTGAGCCCTGGTGTCTCTGAGACCTTTCATGGTCAAAATGAGCTCGACTTCCTTCCAACTCATGTAATTGCCATCCGGTTATTGTGTGGCCGCATTCACACCTCGAGTGTTATGTCACTATGACAGCAGATGGTCATATACAAAGCTGAGAATTTCACATACCTGGCGGCATAGTCCTTTTTAGATGGATAAAGATCCTTAGTATAGGGTTATTCTCACCATGCTGTTTCACAGAGTCACAGCCAGCTTCAGACTCGCACTTCCTGGTTAGACTGTGGGTGGGTCTATAGCAGTAATTGATATACTAGCTGTAAGGTACTGGTCAGGGACACACGAGAAGACACAGACAGAGTGAGGCCCTGACGCTGGTCCCAACCCCTGTCCCTGCCTTTTGGGGGTACCCGACTCCTTAAAAGGTCGGCCCCAACCAGAAGACTGAACACTATACTGAATATGTGGAAACACAAGACACAGACAAACAAATACAAAACACAATAAGGGAATGTCCGGCAAGCAAGGTTGGCAGCAAGCGGGCAGCGCAGTACCAAATCGGGAGACAGAGCGAAAAACGTAAGACGAACCAAGTCGGTAACTGTCGGGCAATGCAGTACAAAATCAGGAGGAGAGGAATAGTCCAAAGCCAAGCAAAGTCAGGTAACCAGAAAATCAATAAGAGACAGCAAGCAAAAGGATATGGGAAAAGACCCAATATAACAGGCACAGGGGACAGGTAAGGGAATCCTTAGATGGGGAACTGGTGAACACAGAGCAGAGGTGATAGGTGGAAAGAACACACAGCCGGATAGGGAAACAAAGCTGTCAATCAAAGAGGAACACAGTTAACTAAAAGGGTGCTGGAGGATTCTTGGCCACGGGCGTTGGCCAGTAATCAACACACAGGGAAGGAAAGACTCCGTTCTCACTGGTAACTAAGAATACAAAGTATTATGTTAAAAACCACGGTTTTCGTCGCATCGGCCATGGCCGGCGACCAGAACTCGAAGCTGGGGGTCTGACGGGCATGATCATGACACTAGCGCTGCTATTCCTAGCTGAGTCCGTTACCGTGAAATGCCAGCAGGAGATGTAAAATCTGTAGTAGAAAACTACAGCGCTCCAAGGAGAGAGAATGTGTCCTTATTTTAAAACGAACAAAGCACATAGCAGGGAGTGGACATCACCATGGACGGACAGCAGCTTCCAGCTAATCAGATAAGAGAAAGTAGGGGGAGAAGGTCGGTAACCAAGAGAAACTTGTGTGCACTCAGAAGAGATCAAGTCTCTCTTATCTCCTCAACAAAGCAAAATAAAAAGCAATGTACATGGTGAGAACAACCCTTTACGAAAGATCTATTTTGAGGAGTTCAGAGAGATTTGATCTCTTCTGAGTGCACACAAGTTTCTATTGGTTACCGACCTTCTCTCCCTACTCTCTCTTATCTGATTAGCTGCAAGCTGCTGTCCGTCCATGGTGAGTCACTCCCTGCTATGTGTAATCTCTAAGAACTAAGCTTTGTTCGGTTAAGATAAGGACAGATTTTCTCTCCTTGGAGCTCTGTAGTCTTCTACTACAGATTTTACATCTCCTGCTAGCATTTCACTGTAATAGCAGCGCTAATATGTCAATCATTGCTATAGACCCGCCTACAGACAAATCAGGAAGTGCGAGTCTGAAGCTGGTTGTGACTCTGTGAAACAGCATGGTGAGAACAACCCTTTACGACGGGTCTTTGTTGAGAAGATCAGAGAGATTTGATCTCTTCTGAGTGCACACAAGTTTCTCTTGGTTACCAACCTTCTCTCCCTACTCTCTTATCAGATTAGCTGGAAGCTGCTGTCCATCCATGGTGATGTGCACTCCCTGCTATGTGTAATCTCTAAGGCTATGTTCACACGGCTTCAATTGGGGCGCATTTCGCCGCGTATTTCGAGGCTTACTGCGCTGTAATACAAGCGAAATGCGCCCCAGTCATTACGGTAATCCACATTTTTCATAGAGAACTATGGATTACGCCTCCACTACAATACGCCGCGCGGGGAGATAAGTGACATGTCATCTATTCACGGCGCTTACGCGCCGTGAGTAATGCATGTTTGTGGGGTGGTGGGCTGACGCCCCCCCCGGCGCCGCAGGAGTATGGCACGAGCGCCTGAACACCGGCGTAATTGAGGGGTGTACTGTACGCCCATCAATTACTCCTTGTGAACATAGCCTAAGAACTGAGCTTTGTTCGTTTAAGATAAGGACACATTTTCTCTCCTTGGAGCTCTGTAGCCTTCTACTACAGATTTTACATCTCCTGCTGGCATCTCACTGTAGTAGACTCGGCTAATAATAGCAGCGCTAGTATGTCAGGAAGTGGGAGTCTGAAGCTGACTGTGACTCTGTGAAACAGCATGGCGAGAACAGCCCTTTACGAAGGATCTTTGTTGTTGATCTCTTCTGAGTGCACACAAGTTTCTCTTGGTTACCGACCTTCTCTCCCTACTCTCTCTTATCTGATTAGCTGGAAGCTGCTGTCCGTCCATGGTGATGTGTACTCCCTGCTATATGTAATATTCTCTCCTTGGAGCTCTTTAGCCTTCTACTACAGATTTTACATCTCCTGCTGGCCTTTCAC
The DNA here is from genome assembly GCA_025379985.1 of Phyllomedusa bahiana. NCBI lineage: Eukaryota > Metazoa > Chordata > Amphibia > Anura > Hylidae > Phyllomedusa > Phyllomedusa bahiana. The sequence continues at coordinate 67,586 of JAODAL010000568.1, forward strand.
TGTAATAGCAGCGCTAATATATCAATCACTGCTATAGACCCACCCACAGCCTAACCAGTCTGAAGCTGACTGTGACTCTGAAACAGCATGGTGAGAGCAACCCTTTACAAAGGTTCCTTATTTATCCAATGGTTTCTATCTGTTGACCTCATTTTGTCATACCAAACGATCCAGGTTGTGTCATTATACAATATATACTGGACGGTAGATGTAAATCGTACAAACAGTCTATACGTTGCATATACACAGTATCATGGTAACGTATAATTGTATGATTCATTCCAAACCAGCAGAGGAGGACAGAATTCTCTACATTTTCTTAGATGGTTGGAAAAAGCCATCCATTAACATCAGACAATTAATACCCTTCATTAGTCACTGACCGGGCATCTCCGAGCTGGATTAAGTTTTTCCACTCTCTTGTTATTCGCTGCCAAAGTGTGTGTTTCAATGTTTTGGCACTTGGAGCCCGGCCAAGAGCGTGCAGAGCATGCTCCGTGTTGCGATCCTCTATTCTGCTCTCACTTCTGGGAAAAATTCTCTCTTGCTCAAGCTAAATCAATATGACAATAAGTTGAATGGTTATTGTCTGTACTGGTCTTGCAGTCGTCTTGTATAGGTTTGTTACCATTTGCTATTTTTCGCATTTTTTGGCAGGACCGCTGTCGACGTTCCATGAATGAACTCGCTCTAAATCATGAAAGCATTAAATGAGAGACTCATTGTGGGAGTTTTTTTTTTTTTTTGGTTTTTTGCAGTGAGAGATTTCAGCCCTAGAGATTGTGTCATTTATGTAGTTTAGTTCTTCTGAATTTAGCTAGAACAGTCTTCCCCCAACTCCCGTCCTCAGGACCCACCGACAGGTCATGTTTTCAGGATCTCCCACAGAAGGCACTGACCATAATTATATCACCTGTGCAATGCTGAGGAAAGCCAGAAACCATGACCTGTTGGTGGGGCGTGAGGACTGGAGTTGGGGAACACTGCCATAGAATGCACTGACCATAATGATATCACCTGTGAAATACTATGGACATCCCGAAAACATGACCTGTTGGTGGGGCGTGAGGACTGGAGTTGGGGAACACTGCCATAGAATGCACTGACCATAATGATATCACCTGTGGAATACTATGGACATCCCGAAAACATGACCTGTTGGTGGGCCTTGAGGACTGGAGGTAGGGACCCCTGCTCTAGAACAGTTCCTCAACTCTAGTCCTCCATGCTCACCAATGGGTCATGTGCCATAATATATATTTAGTTACAGTTACTTACCTGTGAGTGTGTGTGTGTGTATATATATATAATCTCTTTGGGGGCAGTGCATTTAGTGATTGGCAATCTATAGCGCCTCTCTACAGTACAGTGCGGTACTACATGTCCTGTACTGCTCTTACATGTATTAGTGAGGTGCATGCAGTGATTGGCGGTCTAGTAGCGCCTCTCTACAGTACATTGCGGTATTACATGTCCTGTACTGCCCTTACATTTATTAATGAGGTGCATGCAGTGATTGGTGGTCTATAGCGCCTCCCTGCGGTACAGTGCGGTACTACATGTCCTGTACTGCTCTTACATGTATTAGTGGGGTGCATGCAGTGACTGGCGGTCTAGTAATGCCCCTCTACAGTACAGTGCGGTACTACATGTCCTGTGCTGCTATTACATGTGTCAGGATGAGCGGCACTTGGGCACCAGGTTAGGGCCCCATTTTCTTTTTTTCCTGGTTCATTGTGTATAAAGTCCATGACCCAAAGAAGCTCCTGTCCTCCTACATGGAAAGAAGTGCTTTTTTAAATTAGTATCTGCTTCGTTTTCTTCGGTTTTCATTTTGCATTATGTTGGTGACATTTTGGGGCTCGGAACCAATTCCCAGTTTTCCATCGAGTTATGGTTTCAACATACAATGGTCGTCCCAGAACCAATTGATATTGTGTGTTAAGGAACCACTATATTATCTATTTTGAGATGGAAATGAACATTGCTATAGGTGTTGGCTGGCTAACATGCATGCAATTTTGGAAAATGGGGTTGTCTCACTACACTGATTCATCTTACCTCCTGTTTTCTTGGTTTCATTTTGAATTCAGAGGCGTGTTTACTGGCTTCTACTAGGCTGCAGTAGAAGCCAGGTCAATAGCTATAGCTATAGCGACCAGCGCTGGCAGCCTATCAAGAGAGATCGAACAGGTCTGTAGTTACAGCGACCAGCCCTGGCTGCCTTTAAGGAGAGATCCAACAGGTCTGTAGCTATAGCGACCAGTGCTGGCGACCTATTAGGAGAGATCGAACAGGTCTGTAGCTATAGCGACCAGTGCTGGCGACCTATTAGGAGAGATCGAACAGGTCTGTACCTATAGCGACCAGTGCTGGCCGCCTATCAGGAGAGATCGAACAGATCTGTAGCTAGGCTGCCAGCGCTGGTCGCTATAGCTACAGATCTGTTTGATCTCTCCTGATAGGCCGCCAGCACTGGTCGCTATAGCTACAGACCTGTTCGATCTCTCCTGATAGGCTGCCAGTGCTGGTTGCTATAGCTACAGACCTGTTCGACCTCTCCTGACAGGCTGCCAGCGCTGGTCGCTATAGCTACAGATCTGTTTAATCTCTCCTGATAGGCCGCCAGCACTGGTCGCTATAGCTACAGACCTGTTCGATCTCTCCTTATAGACTGCCAGTGCTGGTTGCTATAGCTACAGACCTGTTCGACCTCTCCTGACAGGCTGCCAGTGCTGGTCACTATAGCTACAGACCTGTTCAGTCACTCCCGATAGGCTGTCAGCGCTGGTCGCTATAGCTACAGACCTGTTTGATCTCTCCTGATAGGCTGCCAGCGCTGGTCGCTATATCAGGAGAGATTGAACAGGTCTGTAGCTATAGCGACCAGCGCTGACAGCCTATCGGGAGTGACTGAACAGGTCTGTAGCTATAGTGACCAGTGCTGGCAGCCTATCAGGAGAGATTGGACAGGTCTGTAGCTATAGCGACCAGCGCTGGCAGCCTATCAGGAGAGATCGAACAGATCTGTAGCTATAGCGACCTGAGGGGCTGATGCAGCCCCTACAAGAGGGGATATCTAGGAATATGTAGGACACTGTTAATGGACACATTGCAAAGTGACTTGTTTTTGCAAGATCTTTAACATAAAAAGCAGCAATCCTTGTAGTGAGACGACCCCTTTAAATTACATTGTTCAGAAGTGCTTCATCCATGGCTTCAACCTATGGGAACGTCTGGAATGGCTCCATAAGAAATCCTAATCAGTATAACCCCCTTCTGAACTGAGCAGTGTCAGTGGCAGAGTCACATTGTGCCCGTGTAACAATGGGTTGTGTTCTGCAGATCTGCTCGGGGTGGGTGTATATTGTCATCATTTTCCAGGGTGCCCTTTGTGCTCCTGATGATGTAGTGTAAGCAGCTGTATGAGTAGAATGGGCATCTCAGTCTCTCTGACCTTTTTCGGTGGTGACGGTGACTCACTGTCACTGCTTGTGAACTTAGTGAGTCTGACAGAATTCATTGTGACCTTTTACCACTACCGTGCCACGTGCTGAATTCATTGTAGGCACAACGGATATTTCCAAAGGTTTATACATTACAGATCAAGCACTCGATGGCCTGAAACTTCCAAAACCTGATGATGCAGATTTGTTCTGCAAATGCCAGAAAGTTGCACCCAGATCCCAAGCACAAGCCTGCTCCAGAAATCCAGAACCCCCGCACCCCACTAACCCTTGTGCCCAGTGGCTGGCTATGCGGCAGTATAATCACGCTATATAAACTGTTGTGGTTGGCACTGTTGCATTTCAGCGCAGGGGTCCTGGGTTCGGAATGCGACCGAGGGCATTATCTATATTGAGTTTGGAGGATCACCCTGTGTTTACATGCATTTTCTCCAAAACATACTAAGTTAATTTGTCATTTAGATTATAGACCCCAATGAGGACAAGGACTGATGTAAATCTGAGCTCTGTGATATATAGAGTTATATGATAGAGGAGAGGAGCTGAGCTCTGTGATATATAGGGTTATATGATAGAGGAGAGGAGCTGAGCTCTGTGATATATAGGGTTATATGATAGAGGAGAGAAGCTGAGCTCTGTGATATATAGGGTTATATGATAGGGGAGCTGAGCTCTGTGATATATATGGTTATAGGATAGAGGAGAGGAGCTGTACTTTTTGATATATAGGGTTATATGATAGAGGAGAGGAGCTGAGCTCTGTGATATATAGGGTTATAGGATAGAGGAGAGAAGCTGAGCTCTGGGATATATAGGGTTATAGGATAGAGAAGAGGAGCTGAGCTCTGGGATATATAGCGTTATATGATGGAGGAGAGAAGCTGAGCTCTGGGATATATAGGGTTATATGATAGAGGAGAGGAGCTGAGCTCTGTGATAAATAGCGTTATATGATAGAGGAGAGGAGCTAAGCTCTGTGATCTATAGGGTTATATGATAGGGGAGCTGAGCTCTGTGATCTATATGGTTCTGTTATAGGGGAGCTGAGCTCTGTGATATAGAGGGTTATATGATAGAGGAAAGGAGCTGAGATCTGTATTATATAGGGTTATATGATAGAGGAGCTGAGCTCTGTGATCTATAGGGTTATATGATAGGGGAGCTGAGCTATGTGATATATAGGGTTATATGATAGGGGAGCTGAGCTCTGTGATATGTAGGGTTATATGATAGGGGAGCTGAGCTCTGTGATATATAGGGTTATATGATAGTGGAGCTGAGCTCTGTGATATATAGGGTTATATGATAGAGGAGCTGAGCTCTGTGATATATAGGGTTATATGATAGGGGAGCTGAGCTCTGTGATATATAGGGTTATATGATAGGGGAGCTGAGCTCTGTGATATATAGGGTTTATATGATAGAGGAGCTGAGCTCTGTGATATATAGGGTTATATGATAGGGGAGCTGAGCTCTGTGATATATAGGGTTATATGATAGGGAGCTGCGCTCTGTGATCTATAGGGTTATATGATAGAGGAGCTGAGCTCTGTGATATATAGGGTTATATGATAGAGGAGCTGAGCTCTGTGATATATAGGGTTATATGATAGAGGAGCTGAGCTCTGTGATATATAGGGTTATATGATAGTGGAGCTGAGCTCTGTGATATATAGGGTTATATGATAGTGGAGCTGAGCTCTGTGATATATAGGGTTATATGATAGAGGAGCTGAGCTCTGTGATATATAGGGTTATATGATAAAGGAGCTGAGCTTGCTGATGAGACAGCAGAAGGGATTCAGATGCTATGTTGTGACCGGTGGAATTGTAACTTGTGTAAGAAGAAAATGCGGCAGATCTGTATCTACTGAACCATTATCTCCATTTTCCTAACCTTCCTTTCCTTCTCTTTCAGGAGATCACTCTTTCTTTGGATTCTTTTATATGTTTCCTGTTGCCTGGATATTTCTCAGGGAGCAGCTGAAGGTAAATCATTTTGGTTTTTGAACTCCTTAATGTACAGATATGATGGGGCTTGTGCTGCATGGAATTACCTGCTTTTCTCCATACACCTGCTTGTCTGCTGCATTCTTTTCTGCATCAGGGGGGTTGTTATTACCAGGACATTGACTTCTGCATTTCAATGGTAAGAAGGAAAATGGCAGCCGCTAATTGCCGTAGAAATCAAAGAGGAGATTGTCAGTGCATTTGTCTTGTAATCACAAAAAGTCTAGTCTGGTGGTCTGTCTGACGGGAAGGAAAGCAGACAATGGAGCCAGACGTAACACAGGGGGGGGGGGGGAGTGTGGACATAATGGAACAGTAGGAAACACAGTAGTGGTAGGGTCATGTATTAAAATATAACCTGGGGCAACCATGGTCCATGTTGCCCAGTAAGTTCCCATGTGTACTAAGCAGGCATAGGACCCCAATGTTATCTGTCCTGTTGATAGCACGGTGGCTCAGTGGTTAGCACGATACACGGCGGCGGCTCTGTGGTTAGCACGATACACGGCGGCGGGTCACTGGTTAGCACGATACACGGCGGCGGCTCAGTGGTTAGCACGATACACGGCGGCGGCTCAGTGGTTAGCACGATACACGGCGGCGGCTCAGTGGTTAGCACGATACACGGCGGCGGCTCAGTGGTTAGCATGATACATGGTGGTGGCTCAGTGGTTAGCATGATACATAGTGGTGGCTCTGTGGTTAGCATGATACACGGCCGCGGCTCCGTGGTTAGCATGATACACGGCCACGGCTCCGTGGTTAGCACGATACACAGCGGCGGCTCAGTGGTTAGCACGATACATGGCCGCGGCTCAGTGGTTAGCATGATACATAGTGGTGGCTCAGTGGTTAGCATGATACATAGTGGTGGCTCAGTGGTTAGCACGTTACACGGCGGCGGCTCAGTGGTTAGCACGATACACGGCGGCGGCTCAGTGGTTAGCACTGTTCTCTTGGAGGGCTAGGGTCCTGGGTTCAAATCATACTGAGGACCAAATCTGCAAGGAGTTTGTAAGTTCTCGTTGGGTTTCCTCGGGGCACTCTAGTTTATCCCCACATTCCCCCAAAAACATAAAAATGTGTGTGTATATATATATATATATATAATATATATATATATATATATATATATAGACAGGTTAATCTGGAATCTACACTCTGAGCCACAATGGGGACAGGCACCAATGATAATAAATACCATCTCTGTGGAATAAAATGGTGCTGTATTAAGAAATAAAACAAATACATTTTGTCTCACCTCTCACGCTGGGCATAACTTGCACAATTTTGCCAGCATAATTATGTAGCCATTGGCCACCATTTGCGAGTGTTAGTTGTTAGCATACGCAATGGGAGAATGTGCCCTGAAAGCAAAAGGGCTCCAGACAAATGCACTGAGTCTACCCATAGGGCTCCATTTGCCCAATATATGCTGAAAGACTTTCATTTTGGGTTAGAGTAACTTATCATTGTGGTATGGAACACCAGAAAAGACTGCACCACTCCATACAGAGAGACACTCTATAATAGTAGCTTATGGCCGCCATATTCCACTATTTGCCAATAGAGTGGGATACTTTGCAGTCTCCTGTTGGGGATATACTTTTGGAGTTTACTGATAAAGAGGTGAACATGACCGAATGCCTATGTACAATAATTCAAAAGCTTAAAGGGAACCTGTCACATTGAACAAGTTATCAGATCTGCAGGCCCCATGTTATTGAGCCGGAGGAGCTGAGGACATGCTATCTGATCGGCAGGCCCCATGTTATAGAGTAGGAGGAGCTGAGGACATGCTATCTGATCTGCAGGCCCATGTTATAGAGCAGGAGCTATAACATGGGCCGGCAGATCAGATAGCATGTCCTCAGCTCCTCCTGCTCTATAACATGGGGCCTGCAGATCAGATAGCATGTCCTCAGCTCCTCCTGCTCTATAACACGGGACCACAGATCAGATAGCATGTCCTCAGCTCCTCCTGCTCTATAGCATGGGGCCACAGATCAGATAGCATGTCCTCAGCTCCTCCTGCTCTATAACATGGGGCTGTAGATCAGATAGCATGTCCTCAGCTCCTCCTGCTCTATAACATGGGGCCCGGAGATCAGATAGCATGTCCTCAGCTCCTCCTGCTCTATAACATGGGCCTGCAGATCAGATAGCATGTCCTCAGCACCTCCTGCTCTATAACATGGGCCGGCAGATCAGATAGCATGTCCTCCGCTCCTCCTACTCTATAACATGGGCCCACAGATCAGATAGCATGTCCTCCGCTCCTCCTACTCTATAGCATGGGCCCACAGATCAGATAGCATGTCCTCAGCTCCTCCTGCTCTATAACATGGGGCCACAGATCAGATAGCGTGTCCTCAGCTCCTCCTGCTCTATAACATGGGGCCACAGATCAGATAGCATGTCCTCAGCTCCTCCTGCTCTATAACATGGGCCCACAGATCAGATAGCATGTCCTCAGCTCCTCCTGCTCTATAACATGGGGTCACAGATCAGATAGCATGTCCTCAGCTCCTCCTGCTCTATAACATGGGGTCACAGATCAGATAGCATGTCCTCAGCTCCTCCTGCTCTATAACATGGGGTCACAGATCAGATAGCATGTCCTCAGCTCCTCCTGCTCTATAACATGGGCCCACAGATCAGATAGCATGTCCTCAGCTCCTCCTGCTCTATAACATGGGGCCCACAGATCAGATAGCATATCCTCAGCTTCTCCTGCTCTATAACATGTGGTCAACAGATCAGATAGCATGTCCTCAGCTCTCCCGCTCTATACATGGGTCACAAGATCGAATAGCATGTCCTCCGCTCCTCCTGCTCTATAACATGGTCCCACAGATCAGATAGCATGTCCTCAGCTCCTCCTGCTCTATAACATGGGGCCACAGATCAGATAGCGTGTCCTCAGCTCCTCCTGCTCTATAACATGGGCCACAGATCAGATAGCGTGTCCTCAGCTCCTCCTGCTCTATAACATGGGGCCACAGATCAGATAGCTTGTCCGCAGCGCCTCTTGCTCTATAACATGATGAAGATCAGATAGCATGTCCTCAGCTCCTCCTGCTCTATAACATGGGGCCACAGATCAGATAGCATGTCCTCCGCTCCTCCTGCTCTATAACATGGGGCCACAGATCAGATAGCATGTCCTCCGCTCCTCCTGCTCTATAACATGGGGCCACAGATCAGATAGCATGTCCTCAGCTCCTCCTGCTCTATAACATGGGGCCACAGATCAGATAGCATGTGCAATGTGACAGTTGTTTCTTCTGTTTGGAGCCTCTGTCACGGAGGTGGAATCCGATCCCTTTTCAATACCACCCGATGGACCCTGTTGACCACAATGGGATCCGTCGGGCTTCTGTCGTGTTGTCTGTCACATCAATAGAGAAACTTTTGAAGTTTGCTGCCCTCTTTTTTTTTTTTTTTTCCCCCTAATTTTTGACAAAATCTGCGACAGAGGCTCCGAATGGAACCATTGACGCAGATGTGAACCAGACTTTATAAATAATATGTGATAGATATGTAGATATAGTAAGTTACAGTAAATCTTTCATGTCCATTTTCAACTCATTCCTTTATCTCTTACATCCTGAGACGTGATTGGCATCCTGACCACAAGATAGAGGGAAGCGGAAGTCTGAAGGTTTGCTCGGGGCTCTCCAAACCCTTGAACTGGTTCTTGTTAAGAGACAGAAGCAGCCACAGCTGGGTGCACCATAGTCATGTGCGGCTGTGTGTACGTCTGCCTGACGGCTGTATATCCGCCGTACAGTCCGTATTTATTAGGGTGCGTTCACACGGCAATGCGACTGGTTTATGCGACCGGCATTTGTCCTGTTTTGCAGCCGTCCCCACGGCCACGATGAGCGGAGAAAAGCCCTACCCCTTCTCACTGACATGCACATATTCTGTCCGAAAACCGGACGGAAGAATGTGCATGACCAATGTTTTTCGGGAGGCCCGCGGGCGGAAAAAACACCGGGTGGAAAACCCGTGAGGGTGGGGACTGCTGCACGGATTTTTCATAGGAGCCTGTTGTGCTCATTTTCGGCCGGTTTTTCAGGCGGTCTTCAAAACCTCAAACCGGCTGAAAAACCGGCCGAAAACCCGTGCCGTGGGGACAGGCCCTGAGGCTATGTTCACACGGGCTATTTGTGGAGCGTAATTACGCCCCGCAATAACGCCGTGTGTACGGGGGCTCGCGATGATCGGCTTGAACTCCAGCTGGCGGGGGGGTCGGCAGACCGTCGGCCCCATAGACATTCATTATTCTTGGCGCGTATAAGCCATGCATAATTGACATGTCCCTTCTCTCTCCGCTCGCCATATTATGCGAGCAGGGAGAGGAGACGTAATCCATAGTTCTCTATGAGAACTGTGGATTACCATAATGACGGGGACGTATCTCGTCCCGTATTTAGCGTAGTACGGCGCGAAATACGGGACGAAATACGTCCCATTTTAAACTGTGTGAACACAGCCTTACACTTGTCCTTTGGATGCGGTCACAGGAATTGTAACCTATTGATGTTTTTTTTTTGGGTTTCAGATGTGGACGTTCTTCAGAAGTTGGGCCTCATGGGAAGCAAGCCATCCAGCCGCCCAATTCCCGAAGGGGTCATACCATTTAAGTCGGGAGTCATTTTGACACAGCGAGCGCGGATCGAAGCTCCGATATTCGCCGTCGTACCGCCGAGCTTAGGAACCAACCTCACCCTGGTGCTGAGCCTCTGCTCTCATCGCATTAACAATGCCTTTTTATTCGCTGTCCGAAGCAAAAAGAAAAAACTTGAGCTCGGGTTACAGTTCATCCCGGGGAAAATTATAGTGTACGTGGGTCACAAGCAATCTGTATATTTTGATTACAATGTCCATGATGGCCAGTGGCACAATATGGCCGTTGATATTCAAGGCCAAAAGGTGACTCTATATACTTCTTGTGGGAAGCAGAGAGTTAACGCCAGTCTCCATATTAAGAAAGATGACACATTGGATTCTGATGGGGTATTTATGCTGGGGAAGCTGAACCAGCAGACTATACAATTTGAAGGTGCTATTTGCCAGTTTGATATTTATCCTTCCGCCAAGGCAGCTCATAATTACTGTAAATATCTCAAGAAGCAATGCAGGCAAGCGGATACCTACCGGCCGAACCTGCCGCCTCTGATTCCACTGTTACCCCAAGAAGCCATGTTGCCTCCAGCCCAAGAGGCCTTAAAACCTTTAGTGAACCTTTCCACCGTTGCTCCTCAGATACGGTTGAACAAGACAAACTTGACCACCAATGCCAAAGTTAAGATTCCTTCTGTGAAGTTAACGACAAAAACGCCAACCTCACCACCCTCGACGTCTCCGACCCATCCTAAAGCCGACACTCAACTTTCTTCTAGCGTCTTAACCAGGACTTCCACCTTGGCCCTCAGGATAGCCCCGTCTGTCACGTCTTCACCAGAACAGCCTCTGCTCTCGGTAACCAAACTCAGCACCTCACTCTTCCCGAATACTACAAAGATCAAAAAGCCATCAGAAAAAATAACCCCACCGACCACCTACCAAAAAACATCTGGAAGGCCTCCAGCAACGACTGCCTCATCCAAGCAGGTTAAAAAGAGCACCGGGAATCCAAGGAGTACAAATACCACCATCCCAAAGCAAGCGTTGGATAAAAGAACTAGTACTCCGACTCCAAAGCCCAATACCGTGTTACCCAAGGTCTACTCAACAGCCACTTCAGTACCTTACACAAAACCAGGATCTGGGTTTCTTCACTCTTCCTCGTCAACATTTACTAGTATACCTGTCACTCACGATTACCTGTGGCTCGACCCAACTGCATTTCCTTACTTGATGGGACCTCCTGGGCCCAAAGGGGATCAGGGTGCCCCAGTAAGTGGACGCACTGTTTTATTATGTATGATACATGTTGTTATATGATGTTAAGGGGATGTTCACACTATGTTTTTGCATACGTTTTTAGATGCTTGTTTGGATCCGTGTTTTGGACCCTAAATGGACCCAAACCCGCATCTAACAATGTGCAGTGTGATTTACATTGCCTTCAATGTAAAACATGCATTGGCGTTCAGACAAAACGTGTTTTACTTGCGTCTTTCTGATGCATCTTTCGGATCCGTTCAAAAAATTGTCGTGACAATTCTTGATCCGTTTTAGGGCGTATCCCCACGGCAGTGGACAAATACCGGCCGGTTTGCCGGCCCGTATTTGTCCGGTTTTGCGGCCGTCCCCACAGCCCAGGGGGGGGGGGGGGCGGCTTTTCTCCGCGATGAGCGGAGAAGAGCCCTCCCATTGAGAAACACATCTTCCGTCCGAAAACCGGACGGGAGATGGTGCATGTTCTATGTTTTGCCGCCGGACTGCTGGCGACAAAACCGCCGGGCGGAAAACCCGTGCAGTGGGGACTGCTGCACGGGTTTTCCATAGAGCACAATTGTGCTAATTTTCAGCCGGTTTTTCAGGCGGTCTGAAAAACCGCAAACCGGCTGAAAAACCGGCCGAAAACCCGTGCAGTGGTGACATGCCCTTACACAGCAAGCCCCATTTAAAACTATAAGGTGCAATCCTGCTGCAGCCAAAATGTCTCCAAAAACGTATCCTAAAATGCCTTGTGAACACACCCTTATAGTTCATAACTAGTAGAGATGGTCCTCTGCCTAGTTGATTATCTAATGCTGTTGATCAAGAGTAACGTTGTGCTTTAGATCGGGTTGGGACAGTTCGGCCAGACCTGAATGTTAAAGGGGTTTTCTCACTACAATGATTAGCTTTGAAGATGTAGGCAAAGGTAAATGAAGACTATTGCCAAATACATTGCTTTGTTGATTTTACTTTATTCAGGGGCTAAGGAAGACTTTATCTCCTCTTAGGCTATGTTAACACGGCTTAATTGCGGGACGTATTTTGCCCCGCAATTACGCCGTGTGTACGGGGGCAGGACGGGGGCGGGACGGGGCCTCCAGCCCCATAGACATGCATTATTCTCGGCGCGTATACGCCGTGAATAATTGACATGTCACTTCTCTCCCCGCTCGCCGTATTGTGCGAGCAGGGAGAGGAGACGTAATCCATTGTTCTCTATGAGAACTGTGGATTACCGTAATGACTGGGACGTATTTCAGCCCGTAATTCGCGCAGTACGGCGCGAGTTACGGGCTGAAATACGTCCCAGAATAAGCCGTGTGAACATAGCCTAAGTGTGCACAGCTTTCTCTAGTTTCCGACTACCTATCCCCACGTCTCCCTGCTCTCTCTTTTCTCTCATTGCTCCATGCTGCTGTCCGTCATTCAGTCTGTCAACGTTGAGTCACTCCCTGTAGAGTCTTATCTCTAGTTGTTTACCTTACTAATTGAATAGCTTTCACCCTTTAGAGCTCTGTAGCTTTGTGCACCAAACTTTATAAATCTCCTGCAGTCATGTCACTATAACAGGTTCTTCTAAGAATAGCAGAGCTGATATGCCAATCACTGCTATATACCTGCCCATAGCCTGACCAGCACCTGTGAGACTAAAGCTGGCTGTGGCTTTGCGAAAACTGCATGGTGAGAAAACCTCTTTAAGTTACCAATTAGCAGCTTGCAAAAAAAATGGAGAAAAAACAGAATCCTGCCAGACAGATGGGAAAAAAAATGTTCCCAAATTTCCTGCAGGCTGACAATTAGTTTCTCAAATTTTAGGTCGGACTGAATCCTTCCGATCTGATATCAAAGTGCAACACTTTCAGAAATGCACTGGATAATGAGTAAGTGCAGATCAAGCAAAATGAAGGTTAAACTCTACCTGGTCTGTGGGGGCTATAAAAAGGCATACAGTAATTGTTTTGGGCTACATTTTGCAGTGTAACCCTGGAAGACCCTCCCAGACTCGGAGCTATCTCACATTATGTCATGGTTTCTGATTTTAGGTCCTGATCCTTATGCTGCATTGTTTCTTATGATTGCACTAGATTTTGGCTTTAAAGGGGTATGTTCATGTTTCTGGGATTTGCCATCACTTTATGATCACTGAGGGTCCTGAGAATGAAGGGGATGCAGCACTCAATTAGTGATGCACCCATTCAAAGTGGCTCTTCTGTCTCCTGCTGTACATGGAAAAGTAGTCACCGGGACACAGTGCTTAACAAGCTCGGTAGCCCCTATATTCTCGGGCTCAGTAGGGGTCCCAGAGGTCAGGCCCCCATAATCATACAGATCTGGCACATCTTAGGAGTATGATGGCAAAACCAGTTTAATAGCATTTGCTTGAATTGCATTTATAGGGACACTATCATCAAAATTCTTCTTTTCACATATTGACAAGCCAATTTTTTTATTTTAATTTTATTAATAGGATATATATATGTGTGTGCGCGCATATATGTATGTGTGTGTGTGTATATATATACACCTCACCGGCCACTTTCTTAGGTACACCATGCTAGTAACGGGTTGGACCCCCTTTTGCCTTCAGAACTGCCTCAAGTCTTCGTGGCATAGATTCCCCAAGGGGTTGCAACGCGGCTCAAGTGGTACCAAGGGGCCCAAAGAGTGCCAAAGAAAATATTCCCCACACCATGACACCACCACACCAGCCTGAACGTTGATACAAGGCAGGATGGATCCATGCTTTCATGTTGTTGACGCCAAATTCTGACCTACCTCGAATGTCGCAGCAGAAATCGAGACTCATCAGACCAGGCAACGTTTTTCCAATCTCTACTGTCCAATTTCGATGAGCTTGGGCAAATTGGAGCCTCAGTTTCTGTTCTTAGCTGAAAGGAGTGGCACCCGGTGTGGTCTTTGCTGCTGTAGCCCATCTGCCTCAAAGTTCGCCGTACTGTGCGTTCAGAGATGCTCTTCTGCCTACTTGGTTGTAACGGGTGGCTATTTGAGTCACTGTTGCCTTTCTATCAGCTCGAACCAGTCTGCCCATTCTCCTTTGACCTCTGGCATCAACAAGGCATTTCCGCCCACAGGACTGCCGCTCACTGGATGTTTTTTCTTTTTCGGACCATTCTCTGTAAACCCTAGAGATGGTTGTGCGTGAAAATCCCAGGAGATCAGCAGTTTCTGAAATACTCAGACCAGCCCTTCTGGCACCAACAACCATGCCACGTTCAAAGGCACTCAAATCACCTTTCTTCCCCATACTGATGCTCGGTTTGAACTGCAGGAGATTGTCTTGACCATGTGTACATGCCTAAATGCACTGAGTTGCCGCCATGTGATTGGCTGATTAGAAATGAAGTGTTAACGAGCAGTTGGACAGGTGGACGTTGTTTTGGTGCAGAAAACGTGGCAAAACAGTACCGAAAAACAGTGTCCAGATTAGTTGTGTGAACAGACAGTTTTGATAAATGAGGCCCGATATGTTTGTTGGGTGCACCCGTGTGTTTACATGCTTACCTACCATGGATTTCATCCACTGTGGAGTGTCCTGACTTCCATGTCGAAACCTGAGTGTTATATTTTGCCATAATCTTTGATTCAATTCTATTCAGTTCATTCTAGATTTCATGTATGAAATTTGCATCAAATCTGGAAGAAATCAGCTTTAGATCTGGGATTTTGTGGAATTTTTCTGAAAAGTTCTGCCTCCTTAGTTGGAGTTGTAGCCCCAGGTGTTGGGCTTTGAATCACTTTTGTTCGTAGATGATGTGTTGGAAGACATAGCATGGGCTCACGTGATGTAATCTAAGAGTCCTTTAGGGTCTGGTGCCTTAGTTGTTGCTGATAGCCGGCTGATAGATGGGAAGATAAATCAGGAAGCATTACTTTGATGGACTCTTCCTAAAAGTAGCAGATGTTACAGTTTTGGTCTGTGCTAAAGTTCTTAAGTGAGAACTTGAAAAGGAAATTATTACTGCAGAGTAGATAACCAGCGGTAGCCAATGATCGTATCACCAGAAAGGTGATGGGAAAAAAATGGGGGATGGTGAAATAATGTATATCGTGCCTAGTAGAATAGGGAATGGCGCCGGCAGATCACTGATGTCCTATACCCATTAAGATATCGGTGCCCCCTAGTTAGACTATGAGAGACTGATGCAAAATGCTGCTATTAGATACATTGGGGCACATTCATTATTGCAATTGCACCAAAATACTGGATTTAATGCTTTACATCACTTCAATTATGTGTTTTAAAATGCTTCTGGGCTTTGTCTGTATGGAGAGAACACAGCGCTCCCCTGTACTGGGAACTCCCATAGAACAGAAAGGAGAGAACACAGCACTCCTCTGTACTGGGAACTCCCATAGAACAGAATGGAGAACACAGCGCTTCCCTGTACTGGGAACTCCCATAGAACAGAATGGAGAGAACACAGTGCTCCCCTGTACTGGGAACTCCCATAGAACAGAATGGAGAGAACACAGCGCTCCCCTTTACTGGGAACTCCCATAGAACAGAATGGAGAGAACACAGCACTCCCCTGTACTGGGAACTCCCATAGAACAGAAGGGAGAGAACACAGCCTGCGGGATCCCATTGTACTGGGAACTCCCATAGAACAGAATGGAGAGAACACAGCACTCCCTGTCACTGGGAACCCCCATAGAACAGAATGGAGAGAACACAGCGCTCCCCTTTACTGGGAACTCCCATAGAACAGAATGGAGAGAACACAGCACTCCCCTGTACTGGGAACTCCCATAGAACAGAATGGAGAGAAACCAGGCTGCCCCCCCTGTTACTGGGAACACTCCCATAGAACAGAATGGAGAGAACACAGCGCTCCCCTGTACTGGGGACTCCCATAGAACAGAATGGAGAGAACACAGCGCTCCCCTTTACTGGGAACTCCCATAGAACAGAATGGAGAGAACACAGCACTCCCCTGTACTGGGAACTCCCATAGAACAGAATGGAGAGAACACAGCGCTCCCCTGTACTGGGAACTCCCATAGAACAGAATGGAGAGAACACAGCGCTCCCCTGTACTGGGGACTCCCATGAAAGAGAATGGAGAACACAGCGCTCCCCTCTACTGGGAACTCCCATAGAACAGAATAGAGAGAACACAGCGCTCCCCTGTACTGGGAACTCCCATAGAACAGAATGGAGAGAACACACAGCGCTCCCCTGTACTGGGAACTCCCATAGAACAGAATGGAGAGAACACAGCGCTCCCCTGTACTGGGAACTCCCATAGAACAGAATGGAGAGAACACAGCGCTCCCCTGTATTGGGAACTCCCATAGAACAGAATGGAGAGAACACAGCGCTCCCCTGTACTGGGAACTCCCATGAAACACAATGGAGAACGCAGCGCTCCCCTGTACTGGGAACTCCCATGAAACACAATGGAGAACACAGCGCTTCCCTGCACTGGTAACCCCCTGACACACAATGGAGAACACAGCGCTCCCCTGTACTAGGAACTCCCATAGAACAGAATGGAGAGAACACAGCGCTCCCCTGTACTAGGAACTCCCATAGAACAGAATGGAGAGTTGTTCAAATGTGCAGTCGACTTTACATTCCGAGCGGTAACTTTTGAGGGCATATTCCTGCATATTCCTGAAATAGGTGCAGGACCTAGCGATACACCATCAATATGCATGAGGAGGAAGAGGGAACACCTCTTTAGTTTAAATGGACACTGTGCAATACTTCATTTTCACCTGTGTTGGCACTTCTAATTTTAGCTGATCACTGGGGGTCATCACAGGGGGACACTGTAACTAGGCCTGGTTTACATCTGTGTCAGCAGTTAGGAGCCTCTGTTAAAGCCTCTGTTAGCAGCCTCTATGCGGCGCTGCTTTTTTTCTGTTCAGATGACGGACACCATGCTGGAAACTCAACAGCCCCCCTTATAGTCAATGGGGTCCATCATTCGGCGTTGGTCTGCGTCATGAAACGACCCGGCACTGCCATTATGTACGTTTGACGGAACAGAAAAATGGAAATAACGACACGTATATGAACGAAGCCTAGGGCCAAAGATAGGAATTGGTCAAAACTGAGAACCTCTTTAGAGGAGCAGCATTAGAGAAGCCTCTATGGATGTATGTTCTACTATGCATTCTCTTATGGAAGCTCAATTTACATCTGTAGGGGTGGAATAGATTGGAATATCCCCCTTGCATTCACATATGCGTCTCTATAAATTTAAGGTTCCTGAGCACCAAGACAGTGACCCCATGACCGTGCCAAGAGCCCAGGTGCAGCAGTAGTGTCCCCCAGTTTGCAGACCGAAACATACTAGTACATACTGGACGAGCGAGTGAGTCACGCACATTACTGGCAGCCCTTACTGGTGAGATCACAGCTCATTTCCTCCTGGTCTCGACCAAGGAATCACTTTTTTTTGTCAATTGTTCAGCTGTGAGCATTCGTTCCAGGGAAATCCCTCGTACTTTCCCTCACTCGGCCCAGAAGAACAACGGCGCTCCCATTAATACATAAGGAATACTCTGCAGCAGTGTGAGCAGGGCGCGTATTTGGGATCTGTCCCACGTAATAGATTATCAGCCTCATTGATGATGATCTCCAGATGCATGAGAGGGGGGATATATTGGAGTTAGGGGATGTTCACATAGCGTTTTTGGATACGTTTTTAGATGCGTGTTGGGATCCGTGTTTTGCACCCTAAACGGACCCAAACCCGCATCTAACAATGTGCAGTGTGATTTGCATTGCTCTCAATGTAAAACACGCATCGGCGTTCAGACAATACGTGTTTTACCTGCGTCTTCGGATCCGTTCAAAGAATTGTTGTGTAAATTCTTGATCCGTTTGACGCTGCAGGAGCCTTATTTAAAACTAAAGGGCGCGTTCCTACTGCAGCAAAAACGCAGCCAAACACGCACCTTTTTGGATGCGTTTTACGCAGTGCTTTTGAATGCGTTTTTTCTGATCAAAAATGTGTCCAGAAACGCCGTGTGACCATCCCCTTCAAGTGCAAATTTCACGGGCGTCTGAAAAATTGACAGTCTCATCCCTGATGGGTATTGATCAGAAGGGTCTCTAGACTTAAAGGGGTTGTTTTATGTTAAAGATCTTGCAAAAACAAGTCACTTTGCAATATGTGTCCATTAAGGCCGTGTTCACACGGCTTATTCCCGATGGATTTGTGAGCCGGATTGCGCTCACAAATCCGGCATGAATAAGGGGCGGGGCTGGAGCGCGGCGGGGGCGCCACTCCCCGGCCCCATAGACAATACATTGTTTACGGCGCGTACGCGCCGTAAATAATGTGCATGTCACTTTCCCCCCCCCGCGGCGGATTCGCCGAGCGGGGAGGAGCGACGGAATCCACTGTTCTCTATGAGAGCAGTGGATTACCGTAATTACTCCGACGGATTGGCGCCGTACTGCAGCGCAAATCCGGCGCGGAGTATGGCGCAAATCCGGCGCGGAGTACGGCGCCAATCCGCGTAGAAATAAGCCGAGTGAACGAGGCCTAACGGTATTCTACCTATTCTGAGATATCCCCTCTTGTATGGGCTGCATCAGCTACTCAGGTTGCTATAGCCACAGACCTGTTTGATCTCTCATGATAGGCTGCCAGCACTGGTCGCTATAGCTGCAGACCTGGCTTCTACTGCAGCCTATTAGAAGTTAGTAAACACACCCCCGAATTCAAAATGAAACCAAGAAAACAGGACTGAGGTGAGATGAATCAATGTAGTGAGACAACCCCTTTAATACCTACCATTAGGAGTTAAAATTTATAGCGTCGATGTGGATCCTTAACGTATGGCCACCAGCAGAATAAATCCCAAATGGTGACTCTACCAATTACTTGTAATTTGAACAAGATGAAATTTCTTATGCACTTTTATCGGTTAATTAGTAACATGCGACAGCCATATTGTAATCTGCTTCTATAACATCCGGTCATGGAATAATGATTTTAGTCTATAAATTGTATAGGCCACGTAAGTGGCATGCTTTTAACAGCCGTATACGGTCCATCATTTATCCAGAATTTTAAGGTTATGTTCACATAATTTTAGCGAGGAATCTGAGATTTCATGTCCGATTCCTCGCGTAATCCGATTCCCATTCAGTTGCATGGGAAGTTAGTATTGTAGTTCACCCAGTGAGCAAAAAAGCGGATTTTCCACTGTACAGATTTAAAATCCATGGAGCGAGGAAAAAAAAGTATAAAATAAAAATAAAATTGTTCATTCTTTTGAGCAGATCCTCATCTGATCCCGCTCAGGTGGAAAGGGGCACAGTTTAGCACCAGTGCAATGGGGCTTACCCGCATCCAAACCACAGGCGAAAAATGTCTCAATTAAGATAAAATCCTCATCAGAAGTCTGAGGTTGGATTTCTGCCGAATAGACCACAAGGAAACCGACGGGGAAGGTGCACACGACAGATTTTAACAAGGAATAGGGACTTCATGTTGGATTCCACATCGGATTCCTTGTGTAATCCAACTTCTATTCAGTTGGATGGGCAGTCAGTATTGTAGTTCACAGCACAGATTACAAATCCATGGTGCAGGGCCCGTTTTAAAAAATTATGGGCCCCTGGGCGAGTGTGCATGGCCCCCCCCCAACCCAGACCACGCAGCAGCCCCTAAGTTTTAAAAAATGCTGCTTCCCCGGTCTGGGGACAAGGATGGCTGACCAAAAGTGGGGGGGGCTAATGGGTATGGTCACCCTTTCCTGTGCCCCCCCGGCCGGTACGCGCTTTTTTATAACTTAGGAGTGCTCCCCGGGGATGGCCTGGGGGGCACAGGAGGGGCACACTTAAAAGTCAGTAACCTCTGCTTTGGCCCCGCCGCCACCCTGACCCGTGTCACTGTCCCCAGAGTCTTCTTATCGATATTAACTGCTATGTGGCCCGGCCATTATTTGATAAGAGGGGCCCTTTTTGGGGGAATGACAAGGTCAGGGTGGATGGCGGGCCCCAAAAGCAGAAGTTACAGATAGTCATGCCCCTGTTCCCCACTCATATGCCATTCACTGCCCCCACTCATTTGGCCATGTCACGTAAATGGCCAAACGGTGGGGGAAAAAGAAAATAAACATGGCCTATGGTGGGGGACGTGACATAAAGGGCGCTGTCCCCCAAACTCGGGCCAACCTGTTGCTGGGGCGGGCGCCCGTTGCTGCCTCTGAAATGGGGCGGGACGTGGTGCACGGCTTTGTAAGGAAGGGGCTGTGGAGGCGGGACCTTTTTTTTTATTTTTTATTTTTTTTTTTAAATTATAGGTGCGACAGTCCGTGTGCGGGGGTGGCTGGCGTGGCCCCACTAAAACTACATTTCCCCGCGGGCCCCGGGGGGGGGATGGAGAAAACCCGGCCCCCCCCGGGTTTACCTGGCCCCCTTTGGTTGCCGCGGCCGCTTTACATTTTAACTGCGCAGGGGGGGGCGGGGCCGCATGAAGGAAGGCGGCCCGCCCTGCCTGGGTTGTGAAAAGCAAAGTGCAGGTGCGGCAAACAAAGATGCAGGGGCCGCCCAAAAGGGGCCCCGCTCTAAGAATTGCCGCGCCTGCGCTTTACTGTTCCAAAGGCAGGGAGGGGGGGCCCGCAGTGAAGAAAAAAGGGGGGCCCCCCTTCCTGCGCTGTGAACTTAAAGCCCCCTCTGACCGCCCGCCCGCCCGCACCACCCCGCCTGGCGCCCGTGGTCGGGACAAGTAACTAAACGCAGCTGCGCAGGAGGGCGGAAGAACTGTGTCATCGGCCTGGGCGGGGGGGAATCCATTGGGCCGGGCGGAGCCCCCCGGGCCCTCAGGGGCCCCCCTATGCTCGAGGGCCCCCGGGCAAGGGCCTACCTGGCCCAATGGAAGAGACGGCCCTGCCATGGTGCAGGGGAAAAAATGGACGTGTCCCTTCTTTCGAGGGGATTCTGCTTGGATTCACTTCAAGCAGGAGTGATATGGGATAACCCGCTTCCAAAGCAGAGGCGAATAGTAAAGTAAGGTTATGTCTCCACTGCAATGAAATACGATCGTATGAAAAATATGATTGTTCAGGCATTCGGGGGCGTGTTTCTGGCTTTCTTGCTGCAGTTTAAAACCGGTCTGTAGCATAGCAACCGTGCTGGCAGCCTTAGGGGATCAAACAGGTCTGTAGCTAAACAACCAGTGCTGGCAGCCTAACCATAAAAGATCAAACAGGTTGTAAATAGCGACTGATGAGCTGATCAGCCCATACAAGAGGGGGAAATTCAGAATTGGTTGGACCTGTTAATGGACACATATTGCAAAGTGACTTGTTTTTGCAAGATCTTTAACATAAAAAGCAATCCTTGTGGTGAGCCAACCCTATAATACATATGGCACCTGACAGAAAATTATACGCCACCTGGGATCTGAAGTAGATTTCTGGCATCATTTTCACTACTTTGTGGCGTAAATTTTCGGTACCGTAATTTGTTGCTCCTATTGCCCCTATCCCTGCTTCCTTTTTTAATAGCGGATAAAATTTGGGACAAAAAATTTAAAAAGTTTTGAGCAACTGAGGCTTGTGCAAAAATGTGACTTTTTTTTTTTTACACCAGAGACTGACTTAAATCACTTCATTAAAGGGGTTTTATCATTTCATTAAATGGTCTTCAGAATAAGGGGACAGTGAAAACAAGCAATTTTGCAATTGGGTGTCATTAGCAAAGCTGTCTTGATTTCCCTTTTCTTGTGTTTTTGTTTACATGATATCCATCTGGGTTTAATCCCTGCTGTCCCCCTCCTGCATTTTTACAATGAGAGATTTAATTCTGTTCGCCCCCTGTCGAATTCACAGGAGTCACAGTCCCTTTTTCACCCGGGCCCCAGCCAGAAGAAACAGAATACACTGAAGGGTTCACAAAACGGAAAAAAAACAATTTTTGTCGATCCCTGCCTGACTCAGAGTTAGGGGCCCTAGCATTTTCTCTCTCCACACCTAGCAGAAACAGACTGCAGCAGATTCTATAATGAGAAAACATACACCGTTTTGTCCCGGTGCCTAACTCTCCTGCATAGAAGGGAGATCTGTGCCTGTTCTTAGAGCTGGATTCAACTGTAACACATCTCCAGCTGTGAGAGGAGAGATCAGTGCTGAGTCTAGATTGAATGCAGCCTGTGGTATGTATACAGCTCTTACAAAATAAGACTGATAGGGAGAGACACAGTGACATGTGGACTCATGGAGGGGGGAGTCTTGGGAGCCAGCATGCACAGTGAGAAGGGATGATGTCACCCAGCTGGGAGGGGAAGAAACGCCCCTGCATTTCACACCTTAACTGGTGCTCTCCATAAGGAGAGATGTTCCCCTCCTCATACCCACTCATTGCCTCCCACCAGTCAAGCCAATATCGCTCTGCTCTACACTGATGAGGGGCAAAACCCCGAAACGCGTATGTAGAATGAGCAATATTGGCTTGACAATTTTTCCCTTTTTGCTTCTCAAAGATTCAGTGAATCAGAAGTAAATTGAGGATTTGTTACAACCTATAGGAGGGCGCAGTGAGCTTTCCAGCTCCTTTCCCATAATGCCTTGTGATATGCAGATGCTGAGTAGTGGGCTAAAAGGCAAAACAAAACACTACACACCTTAACTGGTGCTCTCCAAAGGGAGAGATGTTCCCCTCCTCATAGATTTGAGAAGCTCAGAGCAGTATGAATCAGCCGAACTAAGGAAGCGATACATCCCCTTTAATTTCCCCCAAAGTGCTAATGTAGGTCTTACAGTATTCATTCAACACGCAGTACACTTTGGGTACGTCTTTGGATACGTTTTACGTAAGTGCTTTTCAATCCGTTTTTCGGATTGAAAAACACCGTTTGAACATCCCCTAAAGCTACGTCCACACGGCAGAAGATAAAACACTTGTCAGATTCTGATAAGAATCCGACCAGTATTTTACACTCTGTTTCCGTTTTTTTTTGTATCCTTTTTTTTTTGGGCACGTTTTTCAGATTTTGGACGTCCCATTAAATTGCACAGTACTATAATCCGCTGTTTTCAAGTGAAATACGGCAGATTATAAACATGTTCAGAGTTTTTTGAGACGGTTTTTGGATTTGAAATGCAACCTCAGAAAATCCGAGCTGTGTAGACTACTATGGGAATGATTTACAGTCAGATTTTTGTGGACTCTAAATACAAAATCCACTTAAAAATTCCACAGTACATCACTGCCATGTAGATGTAGTCTAAGGGTATGTTCACACAGCGTAAATTCGGCTCACATTTTGACGCGTATTTGCGCTTAATTGTATTTGCGGATTGTACGTGCGGGGAGATAAGTGACATGTCAATTACTCGCGGCGATTACGCGCCGTGAGTAATGCATGTCTACGGGGCCGGCGAGCTGCCGGCCCTCCCGTGCTTCGGGAGTACGCGCTGATCAGCGTGACTCCCAAATCACCCGGCGTGTTGCGGCGTGTGCTGTACTCGCCGTAATTATGCTGTGTGAACATAGCCTAAGGGTACATTTCTATGGGTTGGGTTAAAAAAAAAACGTAGATTAAAATCCGCACCAAAAATCTGCACCGTTTCAACAACCCATATTGGTATGAAGGCCCCCTAAATGTTGTTCAGTTTTCAATTGGATTTTGATATTATTTAGTGAATAAATACCTAAGGGCCAATGTATTAAGACTGGCAGAAAGTATGCCTGTTTTAATAAAAAAAATAAAAAGTGTGCAGGATGAGACTGCCCAGAATTTATTAACATTTAATAAATTTGCCGCATTTTTCATTGTAGGTGCGGATGTCTAAAAAAAATAAAAAAATAAATCAAAACCACTTGGCAACTGGAGAAGATTCCTGGCCTACTTGGCGTAGATTTTTGGCGTGAACGTTTAAATTTATCGAGCGAGGCTATGCCCCTTGTTTTCACTAAGCTCTACCCACTTTTCAAAAATTGGCGAGCTCAGCGTAAAACAGCTCTTAAGTTTTTGTGCAAAATGTAGAACTTTTGTTTTACACCAGATATTGGTATAAATCACTTCATATGCTTTCCGCATTATATTTGGACACTTGGATACATGATGGTTTTTGTGACAAAGAGTAATAAATATGTCTTTCTGTAACTATAAAACAAAAACCCACCATTTTGGCTTTGTCTATAAAATTTAGGACAGAGAGCTGAGGTGTTTCCCATGGCAACCAATCAGATTTCAGCTTTCCTGTTTCCAGGGCAGATTAGGAAATGTATGCAGTGATCTGATTGGCTGCTGTGAGCAGCTGCAGCGATCTGATTGGCTGTTGTCAGCAGCTGCATCTCTTGCTGGTTGGAGTCTCCTGGCTCCTTCAGTGACTACAGTTCTAAAATGGCTGCCGTCTCTGGGACAATGTAGGTTCCTTGGTAAATGACTGACTTTATACCTAGAGTTGAATGTGTTCCTCCACAATACTGACGTGTTTTTTTTATTCTTTCAATGCAGAATAGTGAAATGTTTCTATAATGTCTGACCAAAAGGTCTCACAGCACAGTGGTGAAAGGAAAATGTTAAATGTTAAGATGTATTAAGTATTTTTTACCAGTGAACATGTACAGCAGACATCCTCAAACTGCGGCCCTCCAGCTGTTGGGAAACTCCCATCATGCATTTATATACTCTATAACAGTGGGAATCATGGGAGTTGTAGTTTCCCAACAGCTGGAGGGCCGCAGTTTGAGGATGCCTGATGTACAGTAAATATAAGAAGAGCAATATGGCTGCCATAACGGTGCCCACGAGGGTTGACTTGGCTTTTCTAGAGTCCCGAAAGACAATTCTGGCTAGTTTTGCCCCGGGTAGTATAGTTGTGTATCACAACTTCAGACGAAAACCTACAAGAGCTGTAACGTCGGCTATATTGGTGGTCACCCAGCTTTCCTAGTGCAGGAAAAGCATAGGTCGCCAGAAAATAGAGCAAACGCAGTCCACAGACTATGTTTGCTCCATTGGTTGCTGTAAGGCCGCAGCAGCTACGTCGTCGTATCCATCGAAGTATCTTTTATACAGTACCCTGATGTAGTCCAGGAACACTATGTGAACGGCCCCTAAAGCTGTCCTTGTTGCCCATAGCAACCAATCAGAGCCCTGCTTTCATTTTGTAAACTGCTTTTGGAAAATGAAAGCTGAGCTCTGATTGATCGCTATGGGCTTTTTGGTTACTAGGGTTCCTGTCGTATGAACTGTTTGGGTTCTATGGTCTTGGTCGCTATGAGTCTGATTGTCTATGGGGGGCACTATTCTAGGGGGCTCTGTTTGGCGCTATGAGCTCTGTTTTGGTCTATGTGGGCACGGGTTTGCTAGGGGGTCTGTTTGGGGTGCATGAGCTTGATTGGTCTATGGGGGCACGGGTTCTATGGCTCTTGGTGCTATGAGCTCTGATTGGTTTGTGGCTGGTTTCTATTCTGATTGGTCGCTATGACTCTGATTTCTATGTGGGACTGGTTGCTTGGGTCGGGTTGGTCGCTATACTTTTGATTGGGGGTTTGTATGGTCTGTTGGTCGCTAGGGCTCTGATTGGTGCTATGGGCTCTTTGGTGCTAGGTTCGATTTGCTAGGGTTTTTTAGGGCAGGGCTCGAGGCAAGACCCACCAGGGGTATTGGGTCGAATGGTATCTGATCGGTTGCTTTGGCTCTCTTGGGTGCTATGGGCTTGATGGTCCTATGGGCTCTGACTGGCCCGGGTTTTGGGTTGGGGCTCTGATGGTTTAAGGGCTCTATTGGTAGCTATGAGCTCTGATTGGTTGCTATGGGTAACAGTGACAGGTTTACTGTTAGTTTAGATAAATGAGGCCCATTGTGTTTACCTCATAAAACTTGACAAGCCAGGCCAAAACTGCGCCCAATCTACCACCGTGTCGTGCACCATGTGATGGACTTGCCGCACGTAGCTTTTCTCTTCCTTATACCACGTTTTGGCTTCCTAGCGTTATACTAAGTTTTTGGGCCCATCCACCTATATTAAGGGTTGTCCCACCATAGACACTTATCACTGGGGGATCTCGCTGTTGGGACCCTCAGCATTAGCTAGAACGGGAGCTCCGGGTGTCCATTTCTCCTTTCTGCGCCCGCGGAGACTCCGTGGAGCCGTAATCCGCCGCATGCGTGAGCTCTTCTATTTGGTAGAGATTTTTTCTTACTTTAGGGGAAGGGTTGTTGGGCCACTTTTTTTCATATGGGTTTCTAAATTTTTACATGTTGTCAATTTATTAAAACCAGCCCATTCAGTAAAATGCTCACCACAAAGTCGCTTCATCAGTCCCTAAGCCAAGTGACATCCCCTTCAAACGCTGCGCAGGCCGCGCTCCACGTCAAGAGTGCAAACACTGGAAGCTGTGTTTGCATTTTTACATGTTAAATACCCATGTGCACATTTATTAAAGCCATCTAGGCGCCCCGCACATGAGGATAAGCGAGCTGTTTAATGCAGCCTCCTCTCAGAGAGTGTAGTATCCTCCCAGTCGCAGATGTTGTGTGTTAAATCCATATGTCAAATGAACTATTTCCATTTTGTAGACACTCAGTCACAAGACCGGCTTCTCTTCTCCTTTCCTTCTCGGCATTTCACACTTTGAAGAGGGAGGATTCACACATAAGAAAACATGGGCCGTTATGTGATTTACAAGGATACCCGGGAGATGAAGCTGGCAATTTACCACTGTCATATTGTGACTACAGGCAGCGACTTAGTAAATAAGATGGCAATTTAAGGTGTATTTACTCTGTTGTACGGTCGGGAGAATTGGGGTGTTTGGTGTTTTTTTGGGGTTTGGGTTTTACGTGGCAAAAAACGGACCCCAATACGTATTTAAAATTTTGTTAAGTGTAAATTACATTGAAAAAAATCTATCGTGTTTAGACGATACGGGCTTTACATACTTTTTTGCCTTGAATTAAACGGATGTGTTCAAAGAATTGACATGTCAATTCCTGATCCGTTTAACGTATTGAGAAGGCAATAGAAACTATAGGGATACGTTTGCAGTCCAGAAAACGTATCAATATACCTTCCACACTTTGTATGCATTTTTGGATGCGTTTGACGGATTACGTTTTATGTATTGTAAAAATTTATCCAAGACGCTGTCTGCACATACCTTTATGTTATATATAGCAGTTGCCTAATATAATGTTCTCGGATCTTTTCCATTAGTCAAGGAAGCAATCTGTAAGGATCCATGCACATAACAAGCATTTCAAGTTGGAATCCACGCAGATCTTGAATTGAAATAATCGTCTAAAACCAAAAGTAAACTGTCCCCATTAACCTCAATAGGAAATAAGCCTTGTATTTTCGGAGGTCGGTTTTTCAGCGTTGAACATGTTTTAATTTTTTTAATCTTCTTCCATATTCTACGTCACAAACCGTGTCCAAAACATCTCTGACCCATGTCCAAAACGCCAAAGAGATGAATGGGATTAATTTTCTGACTGGAAAAAAACAACCTAAAATCCACATGGAATACATGGAAAATCGCATTATCCGATGTGGTTTTTAACAATAGAATCTGACGAGTAAATTTTACCTAAGGGTATGTTCACACGATATATGCGGCGGGATAGTACCGCCCCGTACATGTGTGTTTCGGGAGCTGCCTGTCGCGGGTACTCCCGGGCGGGGGGGGGGGGGCAGCAAAACCCACCCCATAGGCATGCATTACTCGCGGCAAAAATGCGGGATGTCATGTCACCTATTCCCCCCGCGTTTACAATACGACTATTTTACGAGCGGGGTGAGGAGGCGAATCCAAGTTCTCTATGAGACTATGGATAACTGTAATTTTTGGGACACATTTCCCCGGGTATTTAAGGCAAATACAAAGGCGAAATCGCTCCAAAAAAACCCTTGAAATTCCTAAGGGGTTTTTTCACAGGATTTTTTTGGGTCCGAAAAACGCTCCAAAACACCCGCAGGGGTTTGTTTTTTTGGGGCCCGACGCTTTTGGGAACGCAAAAAAACCCATTAGTTAAATTTTAGGGCGGGGGGGGGTCTTTTTTTTTTTTTCTGGTTTTTTTCGGATCAAGAAAAAAAAATTTTTTTTAAAAAAAAAAAAAAAAAAATCAATTTTTGGGACGGAGCCAAAAACGTTTTCACGGCTTAATTGCGGGGCGTACAGTAAACCCGCAATTTAAAAAGGGTCTTTAGGTGTATTTTTTGGGGGAGTAGGATTCGTAGGGGTACTTTTTTTCAACTTTTTGGGGGTGCTTTTTTTTCAGTATTTTGTGAGGTGTAGTTTTTTTTGGGCAGTGTGGGTTTTTTTTGGTCAGTAGCTTATTTTGCACTTTGGGTAATGTTTTTTTTTTTTTCATAGCTGCTGTAACTGCTTTTTGGTTTTTGTTGTGTTTTTTTTTTTCGTAGCATGCTGCAGGTATAGCTTTTTTGCACTTTGAG
This sequence comes from Phyllomedusa bahiana, assembly GCA_025379985.1. NCBI lineage: Eukaryota > Metazoa > Chordata > Amphibia > Anura > Hylidae > Phyllomedusa > Phyllomedusa bahiana. The sequence continues at coordinate 96,358 of JAODAL010000568.1, forward strand.
TGTTTTTTTGATCCGTAGTATGCTGTAGGTGTAGTTTTTTGTGCAGTGTGGGTTGTTTTTTTGGGTCAATAGCTTGCTGCTAGGTGACGTTTGTTTTTGTATTTGGGTATTTTTGGTCAGTAGCATGCTCTAGCTTATTTTGCACTTTGGGTCTTTTTTAATCAGTATATGTGTAAAGGGCCCTTCACAGGGTTATTGCAGGGCGGATTCAGCCGTATTGCAGCCGTACTGCGCGCAAAAGGCTGGAATCCGTCCCAGTAATCGGGAACCACATTCTCTAGAGAAAAATATGATTCCCTCTCTCCTCCCCGCTCCCGGCGAATAGCCAGGGGGGAGAAAAATGACATGCCAAATTAAAACCCGGGGGATACGCCCCGGGTCTCCCCCCGCGTTACAATTGATCATATTGTACGCCCGGGGAGCCTATCCAATAGCAGACGATCATTTAATCCTAAAACTAATACGTATTCATTCAATCCTTTTAAAAATCAGAAATAGAGATTCCAATGTGTAGGATAGCCTAATGTGAGGAACTTTAAAGGGACACCGCCATCAGAAAGAAATATTTTTTTTTTAAACCAATGTGCCTGGGGTTTTATATATTATAAAAATATATATATTAAAAAAATTTTTTTTTTTTTTACTTTTTAATATGGTTTTTGAAATAAAAGAAAGATTTTTCAATTTGGACAGTGCCGGACGTCTTTTGAGTTTTCTCAGAGGAATTGCATTTGTGTTCATATATAATGCCATGACCTCAGAACTACAGTGATACTTATGATATGTTTGCGGGGCACCCGAAGTACGCAAATATTGTAAATCATAGAACTCATTCAGTGCTATAATAAGCCGGCATATTCCCCGGGGAGCACAGTACAAGCCCTAAAAAGAAGTGACAGTGGATGGAAGCCAGGCCGTAGCGCTGTTGAAAGTACATGCTGGCCAGCGCGTGCTTTCTACAGTAGGCGCCATGTGAACGTATCCTTACACGGACAGTAGAGTAGTAGCCGGGGTAGGGGAGACAGGTAACCGCACAGTGGTGCCATTTACATACCGTCTGGTGAATGTCCCCTATTGCTTTCCATTAGTTTATGTCGTAGTTGTCCGTTTTGGAAGCCAAGACACAGATTAGAAACAATTGAGCGGTGTAAGGACGGTTCTTATATTCCTAGATATTCGTTCTTTGTTACAGAGGGAATTGCCCTTTAGGAATAGTTTTGATGTAGTCATGGCATTCTTTTTTCTTTCTTGGCACTGCCACCTTTTTACGATAAAAATAATTATGGATTATTACCATGTGGGGAGCGCGCTGTGATTGCCATACTAAGGTGTTCCCTCGGCTGTCCCGCGGCGGTACATCGGTACATAGGGAATCTGCAATTATCATCCTCTTTGCAGACATGCTTAATATAAACTTGTCAGACTGTGTAATGGTTTAACGCTTTATTTTCAAGTGCAAATTTATTGGTGTAAAAGGAAATCTCAGTTCTGTAAAATCCTTTGCTATTAGAATACATGGCATTACGGGATTAACCTCATTGGAATATATTGTGAGTAGTCAGGGGGCTGTCGGTCATACAACAGGAGTAGTAAGTCTGCTGTATGGTGTCAGGTGGTACTCGGAGATAAAGGGCTGTAGGTCATACGGCAGAAGTAACAGATCAGCTGTATGGTGGGAGGGGGGTACCCAGCGATAAAGGGCTATTGGTCATACAACAGGAGTAGTAGTTCTGCAGTGCGGTGTGAGAGGGGTACCCAGAGATAAGGGGCTGTAGGTCATATGGCAGAAGTAGTAGGTCTGCTGTATGGTGTGAGGGAGATACCTAGAGATAAGGGCCTGTATGTCATGCGGAAGGAGTAGTAGGTCAGCTGTATGGTGTGAGGGGGGTACCCAGAGATAAGGGGCTGTAGGTCATACAACAGGAGTAGTAGGTCTGCTGTATGGTGCGAGGGGGGGGGGGGTACCACCGAAAATAAGGGGCTGTAGGTCATACAACAGGAGTAGTAGGTCAGCCATACCTAGAGATAAGGGGCTGTAGGTCATACACCTGGAGGAGTAGGTCAGCCATACCTAGAGATAAGGGGCTGTAGGTCATAAAACAGGAGTAGTAGGTCAGCCATACCTTGAGATAAGGGGCTGTAGGTCATACAACAGGAGTAGTAGGTCTGCTGTATGGTGTGAGGGGAGGGGGGGGGGGGGGTACCCAGAGATAAGGGGCTGTAGGTCATACAACAGGAGTAGTAGGTCAGCCATACCTAGAGATAAGGGGCTGTAGGTCATATGGCAGGAGTAGTAGGTCAGCCATACCTAGAGATAAGGGGTTGTAGGTCATATGGCAGGAGTAGTAGGTCAGCCATACCTTGAGATAAGGGGCTGTAGGTCATACAACAGGAGTAGTAGGTCAGCCATACCTAGAGATAAGGGGCTGTAGGTCATACAACAGGAGTATTAGGTCAGCCGTACCCAGAGATAAGGGGCTGTAGGTTCATAATGGCAGTAGTAGTAGGTCTGCTGTATGGTGTGAGGGAGATACCTAGAGATAAGGGCCTGTATGTCATGCGGCAAGAGTAGTAGGTCGGCTGTATGGTGTGAGGGAGATACCTAGAGATAAGGGCCTGTATGTCATGCGGCAAGAGTAATAGGTCGGCTGTATGGTGCGAGGGGGGGTACCCAGAGATAAGGGGCTATGGGTTATACGGCTGGTGTAGTATATCAGCAGTATAGTGTGAGGGGGGTACCCAGAGATAAGGGGCTGTAGGTCATACAACAGGAGTAGTAGGTCAGCCGTACCCAGAGATAAGGGGCTGTAGGTCATATGGCAGGAGTAGTAGGTCTGCAGTGTGGTGTGCGGGGGGTATCTAGAGATAAGGGGCTGTAGGTTATACAGCTGGAGTAGTAGGTCAGCTGTTTGGTGTGAGGGGGGTACCTAGAGATAAGGGGCTGCATTTCATATCTGACAGAAGAATATAGGAACAGACCTGGAGAGAGTCTTGGTAAGAGTCCAGGTGTGATATGATTAGTGGTAGGATATCACAGGAATGGAGGAGAATTTAGGAGTCCTGCAAGTTATTTGATGGCAGAGTCCTGGCGCAGAGGCAAGCAGCTGGGTTACGTATTAATGTGGAGCAATGGTAGCCGTGTCACCAACCATATTATAGCTCTTTTCCTACGCTGGATACGATGTGGCAGGAACATATTCCTATAGTCGTTCCTATCCCACATGGTATAATATGGGAATATATTCTCTGAATTGGAAACATTTACTATTGTGGTCGCACTAGAAAAGTGATGTAAGGTTAGATTGTCGCAGACACATCTGTTATGGACACTTTAGACATTTTTTTGCAACTTCTCCGACAAGGGTCGTGGCTCAGCTGAAAGTGGGCGTGGTCATATTGTGACACGCTGTGCCAAAAATGTGCCAAAATTCTGGCTTAGAAAATAGGGGGCAACTAATAGTTCTTTAGAATAGCTAGAGATTTGCTAAATTTATCAAACAGCATGAGCCTCTGCTATATCCAGTGCATTTTTAGACTGCCGGCCTAAGTTTATGCTGTCTAACTTTCAGACAGTAACAGTAAATGTCGGCCAGTGTTTCTTGTTGAATAACTGTGAAGGCAAAGGAAGGACTGTTAATATTTCAGTTTTAGTTTTACAGAATATAATCTGGGTTTTCCAGCTGTTAATTATTATTACACATGAATGTTATGATTTGGCGGGGGGTCCCGTGCAGCTAGTTTCCGTAGCCCCCACAGAGTCATATGGAACGAGAGCTTGGCCAATGCTTCATACAACTTGTTCCGACCACAGTCCAGGGGAAGAACCTCACCGTCCCCCACTAATCTAACATTTGTCATCCACCTAAGGGATTGGTGATAAATATTAATAGATGGGGAATGCCCCTTGAAGTTTGCCTCTCTTCGCTGTAGTGTCTACTTCTATTCTTGCAAGGAATATATAAGGATGTACAGTACAGAGCAGCCCGCTGACCCCATAGACATGCATTACACGTGGCGTGTATTTGCCACAAGTAATTGACATGTCACTTATCTCCCCGGGCGTACAATACGATCGTATTGTGCGCGCGGGGAGAGGAGGTGTAATCCAAAGTTCTCGCCAGTAATAGAGCACAAATACGAAATTTGCCCGTGTGAACATACCCTTAGGGGTGCTGTATAGACTATGTCAAATAGTCTCCAAAAAATGGGACTCTCGCAGGAGAACAGAGAGTGACTTTTGATCACTATATTTACTATTTTGCCATAGGCAAACTTAAACTCTATCAGTTCTCTATCTCTAAAACACTAAAACGTAACTTTTATTATGTATAACTCTTAACCTCTATACACACTATTTAAAAACCCGATTTCTAACCTCACATTTAACCCTTTCTACTTCTGAAGGAAGGAATAGCACCTTTTCCATTATCAAGTCTGGTGGAACCCTACCTACCAACAGGAAAGCCTTAAATATACAGCAATTTACTATCTCCAGTAAGGGATCCCCAGCCTCCTACTTGGGCAGTCGTCCCTAATCTACTGGACACAAGACAAATAAGGCCCCCTTGTGACACCCTCTGCATCGGGTGACACTTGTAGACAGAGGTAAGAAATCACAATTTACACAGTCAGGGTAGAAATGTCCATTGATACAGTACGCGGGCAGCATGGTAAGATAGGGCGCTAGCCCGTTATGGAGATGGTGTACTTGTCTGAGGATTGTTGGTTATGGGAGCATGGTGGCATATATACAGTAAATGTTCGTATAGATACATATTTATTTATGATATTTATATGACTATATATATGTATATGATACAGGGAATTTCTTGCAGTAGCAGCACATATTATTAGGCTATGTTCACACGGCTTATTTTCAGGGCGTAATTACGCCCGGCAATTACGCCATAGACATTCATTACCAGCGGCACGTATACGCCGCTAGTAATTCACATGTCACTTACCTCCCCCCGCGGCGGATTGTGCGAGCAGGGAGAGGAGACGTAATCCATAGTTCTCTATGAGAACTGTGGATTACCGTAATGACTGGGACGGATTCCAGCCGTAATTTGCGCACTCCGGCGCGTAATGACGGACTGAAATACGGCCCATTTGAAGCCGTGGGCACAGAGCCTTGGGGTGGTGCAGGAGAGTGGAAGGGGGAGTGGGTTTTGGGGATTCTCTGATGGCTAATTGGTGAGCACCTGAATGGGGTGTGTATCTAACAGGATATAAAAGGAAATGAGCTCAGACCACATGGGACCGGACCCATGTTGGGGAGGTCAGGCATGACGGTTTAAATTGTGATTTCTTACCTCTGTCCACAAGTGCCACCCGCTGCAGAGGGTGTCACAAGGGGGCCTTATTTGTTTTGTGTCCATTAGATTAGGGACGACTGCCCAAGTAGGAGGCTTGGGATCCCTTACTGGAGCTAGTAAATTGCTGTATATATAAGGCTTTCCTGTTGGTAGGTGGGGTTCCACCAGACTTGATAATAGAAAAGGAGCTATTCCTTCCTTCAGAAGTAGAAAGGGATAAATAATGAGGTTAGAAATCAGGTTTTTAAATAGTGTGTATAGAGGTTAAGTGTTATACATAATAAAAGTTACGTTTTAGTGTTTTATAGATAGAGAACTGATAGAGTTTAAGTTTGCCTATGGCAAAATAGTAAATATACTGTATAGACTATAGCACAGATTTTTCATTGCTGTCTATGCAGCACAGTGTATTGGCGGATTTTTGGCGAATTCAGTATTTTTGACACTATAGCTGTGCCATGAAGACATGGCCTAAGTGGATGGAACCATACAAATGTCTAAATCACAGCAGCTTGATTACATTTTCAAGGTGTTTCACACAAAGCAGTTTCAGAAAAGGGACATATAAAGGAAAGAGTTTTGGATCCACTTGTGATGTTGGCTCAAAAACTGCAGTGACTTTTTTCCAAAATGCACACCCATTCACATTGCCCTTTGTTGCTGGTATCTGTCACGTGACGATACCTTGATAAAGATAACCCAACATAAACTGCTGCAGAGCCATAGAAATCCTTAGGGCAAATGCAGTCTCTTTCTGAGTATTCACTGTTTTGTGTTCGTATACTCTTTATATACCAGAAACCGAAGCATGGTGGACCACATGTCCGGCAAAGAAAGCAGCATGTGCAATCAGTAGAGCAAACATAGTCCAAGAGAGACTACTTGTGCCCTGCAGATTCATATGGCTCGGCCACGGTATACCTTTTTCTAGGTATTCCAACAGATACCAGCAAGAGAGGGGGAAAATGTGATCTGAATGGGGCCTTACAGAGGTAAAACTGGGAGCAAGGATTTTTATGGACTTCCATTGAAGAACACTGCAGTTGGCCTCAATGGCTGATAACAGGTGAAAATAGACCGGGCTCAAATCATGTATTTTACTTTGCATGTGGTGCCTCAGACAGGTAGGTCATCGGAGATATAAAACTAATGCAGAATTTTATTTTTTGATAATCCACTTAATTTATAATAAACAAATAATAAAAATAAAAGGAACACAAAATAAAAAAAATAAATAATTAAGAGTATTTCTAAGATATATGTTATAAAAGTCTATATACTTGATCTGCTTCGTGCATATCCTGGGAACAGAATAGGATACATGAGAACTGATTTGTTGATGGTATTGTTGTGGATGGGAACAAAGGTTATATATGTGTGATCCTTTGTGTCTCCATTTTAATGTAGTAGTTAGTGTATGCCATATATATATTATATAATATATATATATATATATATATATATATATATATATATATACATAGTAGGCACATACCTATGTAATACAGCATGTAAAAGCTGTCTGTATATCTCATCACTAGTATGTTAACAAAATGGCCGCCTGTAGTAGTTTGTAGAGATCGTCGTGTAATCCAAGATGGCACCCTGTGTCCAAATATTCCTGAGCTGTGAGGAGGGGTCTGTAGATAAGGATGTACCAATAGACCCTCACAGCCAGGTACATGTGGTGCTTCTTATCTCGTAATTTGCAAAAGTATAAAAAAGCTGCCATTTTGTGAATAAAGCCGAAAGCACTTTCACAGCAACGAGGCATGTTGTGATTTGTTTTCTCGGTGCACCCTTTGTTATTTTTAAGCTAATTTGGACCCCCACAAGGACAGAATAGCCCCTTTGAGGCTACTTTCCATTTCATATCTAAGTCCACGATGATGGGTAGGCGAAAGTAGGTGAGCGCCTAGGGAGCCACTTCATCCCAGGCAGAAAAAGTGGCTTTAACGAGGTATGGAGTGGGCTGAAGTTTTCATAAGGAGGCGCTATATGCCCTGTTTGCATTTGGCACCAGAATAACTTGTCCCAGTCCTGGTGTTTCTAAGCGCTTATTGGAACTGACTCTGGTCACACACAGTGGCTGTGTGTCCGTAGATCCAGAAGGCTCTATGCATGTTACTGAGCTACGTGGTTATGAGGTTTCTGCGCACGTTGTAACTCCACAGACTTTAATATATTAATTAGCAATACATCTCGATGCCGCCGTGGCTCCTACAATGGCGTTGCCCACACAAGGTTATCCTGTGTAATGGATTGTGTGACAGAATTGCAGCGAGGTTACTTCTTCCTCCTTTGAATCGGTGCAGCGTTGTAAGGCGTCGTTCACATAAGTGTTGGAGGTTTTGTTTTGAAGCTATATTTTCTGCCGGGAATGGCAGAAAATATAGCGCCGGAAATTGGGCTATTTTTTTTCTGTTTAAAGGGAACCTGTTACATAGTTTTTGCCCCTCTGGCTGAAGACAGAACAAGCCAGTGTCAGACCTGCTGTTTCCAGCGCTGTGCCCCTTATTCTGTAAGATGCTGCAGTTTTCATGTATTTAGTGCTCAAATCTGCAGTTTTCAACCAGAAGAGTTATTCGAAGAGTCAGTTTTTTTCAAACGCCGCCCACCTGAGCATAGCCCCGCCCACCTCAACTGACAGACCTATTACTTTAAATAGGTAGAAACATGTGAATAACTGTCAGTGGGCGGGGCTAGCCTTTGGTGGGTGGAGCTAACACCTGCTCATGAATAAGATTTGAGGGGTAAATGCTTAAAACTGAAGCATCTTACAGAATAAGGGACAGAGCGCTGGAAACAGCAGGTCTGACACTAGCTTGTGCTGCCCTCAGCAAGGGGGGCATAAACTATGTGACAGGTTCTCTTTAAGCAACAGACAGCACGGCAAAAATGGGGCAGAACCATTGTGATCAACTGGGTCTGTCGGGTGCCGGATGTGTCCGTTTTCACCTCTGTGATGGAAGTGAACAGATGTGAAGCAAGTCTTAAAGGGAACCTGTCACATAGGTGATGCCTCCCTTGCTGAGGGCAGCACGAGCTAGTGTCAGACCTGCTGTTTCCAGCGCTGTGCTCCTTATTCTGTAAGATGCTGCAGTTTTAGTGCATTTACCCCTCAAATCTTATTCATGAGCAGGTGTTAGCCCCGCCCACCAAAGGCTAGCCCCGCCCACTGACAGTTATTCACATGTTTCTACCTATTCAAAGTAATAGGTTTGTCAGTTGAGGTGGGCGGGGCTAGCATCAGGTGGGCGGGGTTTGAAAAAAAACTGACTCTCCGAAGGACTCTTCGAATGACTCTTCTGGCTGAAAACTGCAGATTTGAGCATTAAATACACAAAAACTACAGCATCTTAGAGAATAAGGGGCACAGCGCTGGAAACAGCAGGTCTGACACTAGCTTGTGCTGCCCTCAGCAAGGGGGGCATAAACTATGTGACAGGTTCTCTTTAACCTGTTGCATGGCACTGAGAACTACAGAATGTAACCGTGCTGAATCGAACAAAAATTGCGGTTTGTAATGTTAAACCATTGCCTAGACGTTAAACTATCAGCGCTTACCTACTGTGATACAGTATAAGGGCTTGTTCACGTGGCGTTTTTGGATCCGATTTCACATCCATTTTGGATCCAAAAATCGCTTCTAAAAACGCAGTGGCGATCTGATTCTAAACAGATCCAACATGCAGCTGCTTATTTGGCTGCAGCATTATCGCACCCATGGTTTTAAATAGGGCTCCTGCTGTGTCTTTCGGACCAAGAATTAACATGCATCAGTGATCACTCGTCTGAACACCGATGCGTGTTTCAAAGTAAAAGCAATGTAAGTCACACTGCTCTTTATTAGATACGTGTTTGTGTCCATTTAGGGTCCAACAGACGGATCCAAACACGCATCTTAAAGCGTATGTTACACAGACTCAAAACGCCGTGTGGACATACCCTAAGGCCATGTTCACACGGCTTAAAATGGGACGTATTTCAGTCCGTAATTACGCGCCTTAGTGCGCAAATTATGGCTGGAATCCGTCCCAGTCATTACGGTAATCCACAGTTCCATGAACTATGGATTACGTCTCCTCTCCCTGCTCGGCGAATCCGCCGCGGGGGGAGATGATTGACATGTGACTTACTAGCGGCGTATATGCGCCGCTAGGAATGATAGTCTATGGGCCCCCCGCTCCCGCCCTGCCCCCGTCCACACGGCGTAATTGCGGGGTGTAGTTACGCCCCGCAAATAAGCCGTGTGAACCCAGCCTTACAGTCCTCCGGCAGAAGATAGGTTTGGGCTTTCTGGCCATTACAATCATGTCTTATGTGATTTCTGGAACAAAGCAAGCAACATTAAAGGGATTTTACCACGAAGTAAAATTGATGTGAGATGTTTGCAAATTAAATAATAAAATTTTCACCATTCATCATTATTGAAAATTCTGTACCATTATTGTTTTAGCTGCTCCCTTAGGCCATGTTCACACGGCTTATTTGGGCACGTATTTCAGCCCGTAATTCGCGCCGTACTGCGCGAATTACGGCTGGAATCCGTCCCAGTCATTACGGTAATCCATTACGTCTCCTCTCCCCGCTCGGCAAATCCGCCGCGGGGGGGAGATAAGGGACAGGTCATTTACTAGCGGCGTATACGCGCCGCTGGTAATGAATGTCTATGGGCCGGCGAGGTGCCGCACCCCCTCGCCCCCGTCCACACGGCGTAACTATGCCCCACAATTAAGTTGTGTGAACATGGCTTTAGTTACTTAAGTTTATACCAATAATTGCAGCAAAATTTTGCCACGGTTTTTGGCACACAGTGTCACAAACGCATACCCCTTTCATTGGACATGCCGCAGATGTGCCTAAAATACATAATAAATGTGGTGTAAATCATGGTCACCAGTGGTGCAAATGGTGTTGTTAATGTGCTCCATGGTATGCAAACTATATGACTAAGTCATTTGAGACTATTTTACTATGAGTTTTTATGTCTAATAACTTTTTTGCAGGCATTAACGTTTTTGGTTTTTTTTTCCTTGCAGGGACCACCTGGTCCATCAGGACTTCCTGGACCACCTGGGAAAAGAGGTCCGAGAGTAAGTATCAGAATTTAATCCCTCTAAAATCAACAAGTTACTTTGTATTTCATTCTAATAAAATTGACAAAATGTGACCAGTGATCTGACCGCTTTCTGTGGGCGGCTTTGCCACTTGTTCGTCTGCTTTCGGCTCCGTGTGCAAGAGATGTAGTGGGCACCATCTGATGCTTCACAGTGAAGCATGAAAATCTCTTTAGTACAGTACATGGAATTTTGTAAGTCATGGCCACCTTACACAGCATGTGAAGTAGGGATTTTACTCCAGGTCTTGAAAGAGAAGCCAATATGTAGCTGCGTAACATAAGCATGTGATCCGCTTCATAAATGCAAACCATACCTCAGGGCCGCGGAGTGTAGTAACCCCTAGAGCAAGTCTACAGGAGGGAGCTGGCATTAATTACACACCGTAGCTCTTGACATGACTGTGCAGACCCGGATGTCTTTTAGGATGTACACACATCAGATACAAGTGTTGCTGTGTTGTGGAAGCGGAACAGATCGGGTGCAGGCTCTTCCAACACTTCTAGAACTCAAGTGGTGTTCACATGGACATTGTGAAGCATCCTATAAAGAATTTTTTTTTTATACGTTTAGTATCTTCACTCGGCTGATTTGGACACTGATTCTGATATGTTTACATAGTGTTTTTTTTTTTTTTTACACGCTTTTCTGCTTTAAAAACACCTCCTATTGGTTCCTGTGTAAAATCCGCATTGACGTTCACACAACGCTGATTTTGCTCGCATATTGTAAGCGCAAAAAAATAAGTGACCTCCATTCTTGAGGCGGATTCCACGCTGAATCCTCACCTCGCATCGTGGTATGTAGGAGGCGTAAAATCCTCGACTGAAATCCACGCTGAAAATCAGCTGTGTGAACATAGCCATTCATTGCTAAATCCACGTCAGAATCAGCGTCCAAATCTAACTGCAGTTATATTCCTAAAATTTTTTTTTTAAAAATCTGCGTCACAAACCTGGCATTCTACGGCACGAAAAAGAAGTGACGTCAATACCTTAGGTGGATTCTGCGCTGAATCCTGACGTAGGATATTCGAGGCTGAAACTCTGAAATCCGTATCAGATCCACATAAAAAATAGCAAATCCATGTCCAAAATTCTGTAGGTACTGTCGCGGATATTAGACGTGGACATTAGGCTGTTTTAGCTCTGAGAATCAGATGTGTAAATGTATAGGATCGCGATGTTGATTGATGATCCGTCCCTCTTCCCCTCAGACGACCAGATTGTTTGCACTCTGGTTAATTTAGGCAATGTTCACACGGCTTATTGCCGACATAATTGCGGGGACGGATTTCGCCCCGCAGTTACACCGGCTGCCATGGGGCGGGGCGAGGGGCCGGCAGCTCGCCGGCCCCATAGACATTCATTATTCACGGCGCGTACACAGCGTAAATAATGTGCACGTCACTTTCTCCCCCGCGGCGTATTCGCCGAGCGGCGAGGAGAGATGGAATCCATAGTTCTCTATGAGAACTGTGGATTACCGTAATGACTGGGACGGATTCCAGCCGTACTGCAGCGCAAATACGGCGCGCAGTATGGCTGAAATCAGCACCCAAATAAGCCGCGTGAACGAGGCCTTAAGGGTATGTTCACACGGCGTTTTTGGGTCCGTGTGAACATACGCTTTTAGCTGCGTGTTTGGATTGGATGGACCCAAACACGCATCTAATAAATAGCAATGTGATTTACATTGCTTTTAATATGAAAAACGCATTGGTGTTCACACAGCGATGTGCGTCTCATTGCATCTTTCGGATCCGTTCCAAGAATTGACATGTCAATTCTTTGTCTGAAAGACGCGGCAGGAGCCCTAATTAAAATGATAGGGTGTGAACCTGCTGCATCCAACTCGCATCCAAACACCCAGCTGCATGTTAGATACGTGTTGAGTCCATTTAGGATCCGATCGATGCAGCATTTTTTGGATGCGATTTTTGAATCCAACACGGATCCAAAATCAGATCCAAAAACACTGTGTGAACGGCCCCTAAGGGAGTTCTGTACAAGAGTCCAAGCCTTTGTGACATCCACATGCCATAACAGAGCATATGGACGGGGGTTGTCCTAAATGTAATGTTTTAACATCTTGTGTTATGTGCTGATCTGCGATGCAGTAAGATAAGGTGGCAAGTTTAGAGGAACTTTATGCCAAAGGCAAGGCCTGAGGAGGGGTTGCATGTCACTGCCCCTCAGGCCCTGTGTTAGGCATATGGTAGTGTGTCCATTTTCTTGGGATTGCTCCATTGGTCATTTTATACCCTTGGTGGCTTTTAGTTCTTGGCTAGATAAGCTCTTTGCCCCTTGATTCCCATGTGGCGATTTTTTTTTTTTAGCGTTACATAATGATTCGATCTCTGATCATAGAAAGAAATTGCATTTACAGGTTAATAAACTGTTTGTCACAGGCAAAATGTCATTCATTATAAAAGGGAAGAGAATTGTGGTCACTCAAAGTTTTCTGGTCCTAGTTGCCACCGCTATGAGGTTTGCAGAAATCATTCACAAACTTTAAGGGTATGTTCACTCGGCTGATTTTGTCGCTGTTTTCGGAGCCTTTCCGCTCCCAAAACAGCACCAAAAAAGCCTCCAAAATGCCCCCAGTTCATTTTCATTGATTCCTATGTAAAATAGCCTTATAGTTCACACAGGACGGGGTCTTACGTGCGTTTTAGGCTCTGAAAAGAAGCGTCATTTCAATTCTTGAAGGGTTTTCAGCGCTGAAAATACCCATGGGAATCAATGGAAAGCTTCATAACTTCATCGCAGTTTTAGACTTGTTTCTCGGTGCGTTTTGAACGTGTTTTTGGAGTGTTTTTCAAAGCGGTTTTTGCCCTATCAATTTGTATGGGTTGTATGATGCTGTTTTGGGCGCTGAAAATTCAGCATCCAAATAAGCTGTGTTAACATACCCTAAGGGCATGTTCACACGGCGGATTTGGCCGTGGGTTTCGGTGCGGTTGACACGGCCAAAACCTTGTCCAAATCGCGCCCCAGACGCCTCCAGTTCATTACATGGTTTCCTTTGGGAAACCGCGTTGCTATTCACTCGGAGCGGTTTTGGCCGCGGCTTTGGGCCGCGGCATTGCCGTGCGTGTTTGAGAAGTCTCCTGTCAATTCTTGCAGCGAGTCTTCGGCGCGCTGTCAGCGTGGATTTCGCTGTGCTTTTCGGTGCGGTGGGGGCACGGGTTTGGGCGTGGGTTTCGTCCTGCCTATTAATTAGAATGGGTGAAAACCTCGCCGCAAACCGCGCCCAAAACCATGGCGCTACCGCGCCGAAACCCGCCCGGATAAGCCTTGTCGGGAGACGCGAGTTTGAGGCCAGGTTTGGACAAGGTTTTGCCCGCTGCAACCGTGGCGAAACCCGCGGCCAAATCCGCCATGTGAACATGCCCTAAGGCTACGTCTACACGGCTAGGACAAAATACTGGTCGGATTCTAATCAGAATCCAACCAGTATTTGCGGTATAAAAAAAAATAAAAATAGCCGCACGGGAGTCGGGGCAGAGAGCTTATCTAGCCAAGAACTAAAAGCCACCAAGGGTATGAAATGACTAAAGGAACAATCCAAGCAAAACGGATACCTTATGCCTAGGATAGGGCCTGAGGGGCAGTAGCATACAACCCTTCCTCAGGCCTGACAGTAGGCAAAACATTCCTCTAAACTGGTCACTTTATCTCACTGCATCGCAGATCAGCACATAATACTAGTCAATAAAGCATTACATTTAGGAAAACCCCTGTCCACACGCTCTATTATGACATATGGACGTCACAAAGGCTTGGACCCTTGTGCAGAACTCCTACCAGTATTTTACACTCAGTTTTAGTTCTTTTGCCTCAGCTTTTGGATTTCTGCCGCCTCAATCAATTGCACGGTATTATAATCAGCTGTTTTCAAGTGATATACGGCGGATTGTAGTATTTTCCAAAACTGGCGATTTTGAAATCCGACCGCAGAAAGTACTAGCTGTGTAGACTACATCTTGAATTTTCTATTGAGGTCTATGGGGATGTTTTACAGTCGGACATTGGCTGATTCTAAATACCGAATCCGCTTAAAAATCCGACTGTAAACCTCTGCCGTTTAGACGTAGCCTAAGGCTATGTTCACACGGCCATCTGCGGGACGTAATTCAGTCCGTAATTACGCGCCGGAGTGCGGCAATTACGGGCTGAATTCGTCCCAGTAACTACGGTAATCCACAGTTCTTATAGAGAACTATGGATTACGTCTGCTCTCCCTGCTCGGCGAATACGCCGAAGGGGGAGATAATTCACATGTCACTTTCTAGCGGCGTATACGCGCCGCTAGCAGTGATTCTCTATGGGCCGGCGAAGTGCCGGCCCCCCGCTCACTCCCCCGTCCTCAGCCACACGATGTAACTGCAGTTAAGCCGTGTGAACATAGCCTAAGGGCTTGTTCACAGACGGATCTAAACAATTAGCAGTGAGATTCTCACTGCGGGCTATGAGGAACACGCAGCGGCGTTCACATGAGGGATCGCCGCTGCGTGTCTCAATAGCGCAGCTCGGCTCCGTCTTCAAAAGAATTGCATGCCCCTCATGTGAACGCCGCTGCGTGTTCGTCATAGACAGCAGTGATAATCTCACTGCTAATTGTTTAGATCCGTTTTGGGGACCGACCGACCCCAAGACGGATCCTAAAAGCGCTTGTAACACGGAGTGTAAACTCCGTGTGAACAAGCCCTAACAATGTAGTGTTAAGCATGCACTATTAAAGACTCCTTATTTAGTCTGGCAAGTGTGGAAAAACTCTAAAATGATGCCTAAGGATCAAACGCATATTTGTTTGAGGGTGCACGCTGCATGTCATAATTCATTGACTCACAACGAGGGGCCTTTATAAGAGCTAGCGCCGGTGTCGGTGAACATGTGGGTGCTGCCAGCGCAGGAGATCTGTCATTTTATTTTCAGCGCAGGTTATGTAATCCATCAGCCATGACTGGTTGCTTTTGGTAACACCAGTGTATTTCCTTAGCTCTAGTGTTCATAAATGACCCCCATTGTCTTTGGACGCAGGTCATAGACTAAACTTCTTCTGTGTCGTACTGTAAATGAAAATACTACGAAGCCACAAAGTGCAAGAAATATGTAACACATGTGTGCAGGATTCCAGCCGCCTGTAACGGTGCACTATGTCCATAGTAACCGGGCCTGTTGTGTGAGGCAGTCTTGGAGTCCCGGTTTAGTCTTAGTCTGAGACTGTAGCATTAGAAAGCGAGTTTGGCTGAGGATGGGGATTGGACAGGTTTTCTGTAGTTCACATCCAGGGCTTTATTCCCTGTCCTTAACTGCAGATATATTGTAGAATTGGAGTGGGGAGGGGGGGGGAGGGGGGGAGTCGTTCTCATACCTCAGGGGATACAGTTTTTACATGTAATTTTTATTATAAAGAAATATGATATAGTGTACGCAGATGTACATAAGGGAGAAAGCTAGATTGATTTCTACTGCCTTCGATTTCTTCCTAGAAACCAATTCATTTTAAGTACAATCTGCCTGATTTTGTAAATTAGCGACACAGTAAGGGGTTTTTCTCAAACATGGGGGCCAAAAATGAGACTAATATTAGTGAATGTGATATGCAAAAAATAAACCTGCGTTATTAAGATTAACCGGTCAGGAGATTTATGCTGCCCATGACATAGGGAGAGACCTGTCAGTCAGGCCAAGCCGTGTGGGGAGAGGCCTCCTTGACTTTTCGCTTTTGGTTTCCGGCTCATTTGGAATCTGTGGGGCACATTTACTAGTACTATGTAACTAATATTTTATTTTATTTTTATAGCGCCGTTATATTCCACAGCGCTGTACAGAGATTGTCATGATTAAAGTTGGTCGCCTGTCACTATTGGGGCTCACAGTGTAGATTCCAGATTATAATATCTGTATGTTTTTGGAGTTTGGGGGAAACCAGAGTATCCGGAAGAAACCCAGGCAAACACGGGGAGAACATACAAACTCCTTGCAGATGTTGTCGTTGGTGGGAGTTGAACAGAGGACCACAGCGCTTCAAAGAGACAGTGCTAACCACTGAACAACTGGCCTCAGTGGTTAGCACTACAGGCAGTCCCTGACTTAAAACGTTCTGACTTACATCTGTCCCTTAGTTACAAACGGACACTGATGGGGCATGCTGGCACTTGTAGTTCCGTGTTCCAGAGCAGAAAGTAGCTGTGGGACTGCAAGTGCCAGCATGCCACAGCAGCAAATGAGGTGAAAATGACGTGACATCTTAACAGGGCCACAGACAGCAAAACAAATGTAAAAACCCTTCCCTGCACTATCCAAAACTAAACTAAATCTTTTGTGCTGAAGTTTCCAACTTACTTACCAATTAAACTTAAGAGCAAACCTACAGTCCCGATCCTGTTCGTAACCCGGGGACTCCCTGTATTTGTAAACTTAGGGTATATTCAAACAGAGTTTTTGGATCTGAAAATGGCATCCAAAAGCGCAGCATCAATCGGATCCAAAACGCATTCACCACGCAGGTGCGTGTTTGGATCTTTTTTGGGCTCAGCAGGATGAAACCCTTTTAATTTTAAACAGGTCCCTGCGCGTCTTTCGGAAAAAAAATTGAACGCAATCCTTGGAACGGATCCAAAAGACGCAAGTAAACACGCAGCGGCGATCACTGTTTTGAAGCCAAGTGTATTTTACTTTAAAAGCAATTTAAATCACCTGCAAAATGTTTAGATGGGTCCGTTAGATGGTCCAAAAACCATCAAAAAACTTATTTCACAGGGACCACCCCTCGTGGAACAACCCTTAAAACAAGCAGTCTAAGAATGCACCACCTGTTCATGCTGTGCGATAAATCTGGTGCATGTTTAGACACCTCTGTCTAACTTTATACCATTTACTAGTTGGCTTAGTTGGTGCCCATAATTGCAGGAAACTTTTGAATCTTTTTTTTTTTGGGTGCCGACATTGCACGTTAAGGCACACCCCTTTCCAGTAAAATCTCGCCTCTTTCTGGGAAGATATTCCCCTTTTACCAGACATGGTGTCGCAATTGCCATAGTCATTGTGCCAATATGTTTTCTCTGAAACGCTGCAGTGAATAATATATGTTTATTATGAGGGAGCTTCTCCGAATTTCATGCTACCTTTGGTTCAGGCAGCAAAATCTCCTGATAGGTTCCCTTAAAGGGAACCTGTCACACTGAACATACGATTAGACCTGTCAGGATCACATTACAGAACAGGAGGAGCTGAGCAGACCGATTAGTAAAATTTGTAATCTATTCATTTAAATTCCTTCTTATTTTAAGGAGTCCAGTGGGCGGTCTTATCAGTGAATTTACAGCTACTCGTATGCAAAACTGAAGGTTTTCAGTCCTGTAAGGGGATTTATACGGGGGTTGGCAGGGGGTTGGGGTCGGCAAACCAAAACCCCGACTCCCCCACTCCCAAAAACCTCCGACCCTGTCTCCCCCATACATGGGCCCGTTTAAGTGATAACTTTATGTAGTAAAATGGTAACATCCACTTTTTATCCTTTATGATACAATAATCAAGCTATTTTTGGTAGAACAAAACTGACAAGCAAAAGGGTAACATGTTTTGATCTTTTGAATGTGTAAAGAGACCTGGGGTTGTTGAAACTGATTCAGAGCCCAGAAGGATTTAGGCAGTGGGAAAACCAAAGGCAGATTCCCAAAAACAAAAAAATAATAAAAATTAAATTTATTTTTGGAGCAAAACATAACCATGCAGTTACGGAAAGAATCTGCAGAACAAGCAGATGCTAAATACTTCAAGTCACATTTAGTATAAAAAGGTAAGAACTGTATATAAAATTGCTCTTTGATGCATCAAACAAAACTGGAAACTTATTATATATTTTGGGATCAGTCCATTTTATGACGACCCGACTCCTGCAAAATGGGCACCCCGACTCCGACTCCACACCCCGGGGTTTTTGAGTCCGGGGGAAAAAACTTTATTAGATGCGGTTTAAAACTGGCGGACCCAAACACGCATCAACAATGTGCTGTGATTTTACATGCGGTAAGGCAGTTCCACGGCTTTTTTGGGGGGCATATTTACAAACGTATTTACTCCGCAATCGTCCCAAAAAACTTTCAATACATTTAGGGGGATTTACGTTGCAAAATACCCTTAATAAGTGACAGGGATTTAATTTTACGATCGATTTAGGGACTTTTTTACCGCAAATAGCCGAAAATACGCCTCGTGTGAATGACAGGCGATTTACTTTGGGAATCAATGCTAATCTAATTTTCATTATTTAAAACGTTTTTTCGGACGTATTTGCGGACGAAATACGCCGTAAATACGCCCCGAAAAAAAGGCCCCGGGGGGGAACATAGCCAATGAAAACACGCTTTGGGTTCAGATGTTATCGCTAATGCTTTTTCTGATGCGTCTTTTCGGATCCGTTCTAAGAACTGTCACAATTTTTTGATCCGAAAGACAAAAGGGCCCCATTTAAAATTATAGGGTGCACCCTCTGCAGCCAAAAGCATTCAAACACCAGCTTTCATTTTGGATCCGAAAAAAAACGCTGCGTTTTTGGATGCGATTTTTGGATCCAAAACGGATCCAAAATCGGATCCAAAAACGTTGTGTGAACAAGCCCTTAACACCGCCCACTGGACTCCCTAACTTAGAATAAATAGGGATTTAAATGAATGAATTAAAGGTTCTGATGCATCTTTCCCACAAACAAATATATCTGCTCGGGTCCCCCCTGCTCTTTCCGGGCAATTTAGACGCATTTCAGTGTGACAGTTCCCCTTTTTAGTCCCGGCCCTTTTACTTTCCTTTTTTTTCTCCTTTAAAATTGGGGTCTCTCATTTCTGGATTTAGGACTCAGGGAGGTAAAGCCGCTATAAACATCACTCCTGGCCTGAATGAGTAGTTTGTACAGTGTGTATTCACCTTTAAAAAAAACCATTTTTAAACCCTTTCTCTTAGAGTAATGTATCGAGAAAGTTACATTACTTATCTTGTACTAATTCTGAGTTTTTTTGCCTCTACTAAGTCCCCCAAATTTTTTCCAATTTTTTCTGACATAATTTTTGTTTTTAGGGTTGCTCTTGTGATTTTGCGTTCTGAGAAGTGCAGTCTTGATACCAGTCACTATACCGTACAGTAGTACTCACTGTCCCCCGCACTATAGTAGTTCAGCAATAATACCGTACAGTAGTACCCTGTCCCCCCCCACTATAGTAGTTTCACATAATACCTACGTATACTCACGTCCCCCCACTATAGAGTTCACTAAAACCAAAAAGTAGTACTCACTGTCCCCCGCCTATAGGATTCGCTATAATACCTACGTAGTACTCACGCCCCCCCCACTAAAAGCACTATAATACCGTACAGTAGTACTCACTGTCCCCCGCACTATAGGAGTTCAGCTATAATACCGTACAGTAGTACTCACTGTCCCCCGCACTATAGGAGTTCAGCTATAATACCGTACAGTAGTACTCACTGTCCCCCGCACTATAGGAGTTCAGCTATAATACCGTACAGAAAGTATTTAAACCTGCCCCCCCGCACTATAGGAGTTCAGCTATAATACCGACAGTAGAACCCCACTTCCACCCCCACAAATAGGGGGGTTTCAGCTAAGCTGTTTGTAGAGGGCCTTTCCAAGCTTTTTTTTGACAGATCCCAATACCCAATAGAGCTGTGCAGTATAAGGGTATGCTCACACGGCGTACTGGGGTGCGTGCTGTACACGCCGCAATACGGCGGGTGTTTTGGAAGCACGCGCTGATCAGCCCATTAACATGCATTTCCCATTTGGGCCGAAAAAAGCCCCCCGGGCTAACAATTGCCCTGTCACTTCTTTTCCCCGGTCTTTACGAAACATCAATTGTACGCCGGGGGAGCAAAGGCGAAATTTCCCAATAGTTCTCTATGAAAAGCTATGAATTACCATAATTGGGGGCGCACTTTTTTCCCGGGAACCCAAAAAGGGAAAAATAGGGCGCGAAAAATGCCCCGCTGAAAAAAAACGCCGGGGTGAACATACGAAAGGGGCGTGATTTTTTTACACAGGAAAATTTCCCTGCACTTTTTCCCTGCAGATTTGAAAAATTGCAGCCCCCAGACATGTTAAAATGAGATTTTCCCTTTTTTCATCTGAAACCCCCCCAATTTTGAAATCTCCCGAAATGCCCCAATTTTTGTTTTAAAAATTCTGCTGAAAATTTGTTCCCGATTTTTCCCCTTTTTAGTTCAATAGAGAAGTAAAAGTCCACGATAAACCTGCAATAAAATGTGTCGTTGGGGATTTTCCCATTTAAAATTTTTACCCTAAATTTAAATGTTCACATGACCGGTTTTTGGGTTTACAAAAATTTTAAAACATGGATTCCACCCCAAAACCCAATACAGCGCCCTATTGTTTTCACAGGGAAAGATGGGGCCCGGGTGCAAGGATGGAATTTTTTCCTGTTCAAAATTTAAAAATCTTCGTGGAAATAAAGGGACCTGTCGCTTCTTTGACTTGGAATTGGCTCGGGTTCGGCGTCGGACAGACATGGGTTAGCAAAATCCTCCCCCAAATGTTTTTTACAATGGGTTGACAAAAAATCTAAAATGAAAGTTGGGGGAATTTTGGGGATAAAATTTTTGGGGTTTTTGCTTTGTTTTTTTAAAAATTTTGGGGAAAAAATTTTTTTGTTGGGGAAGATTTTTCCCTCAATGCAGTAAAAAGATAACTTTTGTATGCCCATGTATGAAACACAGTGATTTTCAACAAAAATAGTGTTGCATTTTCGGGAGTACCCTAATTTTAAAAAATTATTTTTTTAAAATTTTATCTATACAACTAAATTATATCTAAACAACTACAAAACCCGGGCCAAAATTTAAACCCCGGGAAAAAACCTATCACCCTTATTTGGGGTGTTTTTTGCAGTTTTTAGAGCAGGTTTTTTAATTTAGCTTTAAACATTTTTAAAGACATCTGTGACCTCTCCCGACCATTTCTGTGTTAGTAAATCCATGTATTCCCTGTGTAATAACGATTCTGATGCCTCTTCTCTTATATCTATGTGTTGTGCTGTTCCTCTGTTATTCCCTCTAGAAATGTACTGAATCAGTCAGATGGGCGTTACCATCCCCTGCTTTTAAAGGGGCGTGTCCTTGCACTCACTGACTGTGAGCACTGATTGGACAATGTCACATTGCAGGATACACCCCTACAATAGAAAAAAACCCACCCAAAAATTTTTCAGAAAATACATTACTAGGAGGAAAAACCGGGGAAACCACAAAACCCACAAATAAAAGGGGAAAAGCCCCGGGAAAATTTTTATTTCATAGGAAACACAAGGATTTACTAACACAGACCGGTCAGGAGAGGTCATGGGTTCTCTTTTATGCATTGCAGTCATACTCAAACAATGTTTTAAAATGGGGCTTGTACTTGTATGCTGGTTTTTTTGGGGCTCTGGTACTGTTTTGGGCTAGGATGTCCATGTTCATTACAAGAGAGTCGGTCGGGTGTGCATGTGTATGGAGGGCCGCCCTAAAACCTAAAATGCTCCAAATTTTTTAAATTCAACAGGGAACCCCCAAGGTTTTAAACCGACAAAATTTAAAAAATTTTCACAAACAGCCATGGGTCCCCTTCAATGCCGCCTATGAAGATACCAGATACTAACCTCTATTTTTATTTTTTATTTTCCCTAGGGCCCCTCCTCCCCCCTCACAAAATCCGGCCCCCCGGGGACACCCTGGTCAAAAGGTCAGTATTCATTTTAACAATGTTTTTCAAAGAAAAGAAAAATCTTATCAAACTATCTATCTATCTATCTATCTATCTATCTGTACGTATGTATGTATGTGTGTGTATATGTATATGTGTATATGTATATGTGTGTGTGTGTAAATTTTAAAATATAAAATATATATATTATATATATATATAAATTTTAAAATATATATATAAATATATATAAATAACACACACACACCATATATATATATATTTTATATATACACACATACATATACGTGCACACACACCACACACACACCTAGATATATACACATCGCATCGGAAAATCGCATCCGAAAACACATAAACAACCTCTGCACCATACTTAAATTTAAAAAAAGAGGAGCCAGACAACACCTTCAATGCACCAGGTATTACGATGATATATATGTATATTACCGCTGCATGTAGACACATTTCCACATTTTGCATAATACCTGGTGCATTGAAGGGGTTCTTTGACTCCCCTTTTTTTAATTTTAAGTTTGGTGCACAGGTTGGGAGAAAAAAAAAAAAAGCTACTCACCTCTTAACTTATGTTCAGACCAGCGATGGGTCTCCTGGTTTTCTTCGCCAGTCTTCTGTAGTCCCCCCCCGGCCAGGCCGAAAGGCGCGTCCCTCTTTCGGCCTCCCGATTGGCTTTCAGCAGTCCCCCATGACACTACCCAACATCAGTGTCTAGAAGTCAATGCTCTGAACGGTGACGTCAGGCAGTGTCTTGTGAAGAGGACCAGGAGACGCATTGCTGGATTGAATGCGAGTTAAAAGGCGATTATGTTTTGGGTTGTTTTTTTTTTTCTCACAGCCTCTGCACCAGACTTAGACTTTTAAAAGGGGACTTGAACAATCCCCTTAAAGTATATAGCCTCTTTATCCTACAAGCACAGGGTGTCAAGGATGGAATCAAACAGTACACACTGCTCCACACAAGTTGCTGTCCCTCCCTTTTAAAAAGAAAATCCCGCAAATTTGGTTTTTCCCCCCAAGAAACATTTTAAACCCAGTGGGAAAATGTTTCTCTTGTTTGTGTTTGTGAAGTGACAAAAAAGGGCGACTAAAAGGAATTTGCATTATTTTTTCCCTCCCGCAGAGTTCAAACATTTTTTTACCCGGGGGGGGTGAAAAGGCAGGGGGCTAAGAGAGTCATCATCTTCAAAGATTTTTCCATTAAAGTAGTTCCCAAAATAAGGAGCCTCATGCTTTCGTGTCGGGTGCACTCCTGTCCTATTTTACAAATCCACTCTCATTGACACGAAAATAGTTAAAGGGCTGTTGCATCCATTCTTGATGCTCACACTGTATAATCACTTTGGTGACGTGTTTTCACCTCTGAATTAGTCGTCATTGGTTTGTTAAAAAACCTTTTTACGCAAAGATGTTGTTACTGTTCTTTATCTTTATAAAAGGTTGATCGGTTTCAACATCTTTTCTCAAATCTGCACTTTGAACTTATAGGGTATATTCACACGGCGTGTTGGATCCCTTTTTTAAAATCTGTGTTAGATCCGAAAAATGCATCCAAAAGTGCTGCGTAAATCGCATCCAAAACGTATCCAACCCGCAGGTGCATGTTTGGATGCGTTTAGGCTGCAGCAGGATCTCACCCTATAGTTTTGAATAGGGCGTCTGCTGCGTCTGTCGGATCAAGAATTGACATGACCCTTCTTTGAACAGATCCGAAAGATGCAAGTAAACACGCATATAAAAGCCGATGCGTGTTTTACATTGAAAGCAATGTAAATCACACTGCACATTGATAGATGCGTGTCTGGGTGCGTTTCAAGTCCGAAAGATGGATCCAAACACGCATCTAAAAACGTTTACAAACACGGAGTCAACATGCCGTGTGAACATACCCATAGAGCGAGATAGGTTCAGCGTTGTTGAGCACTGTTCTTGCACATGTCTTCCTCCAAAAACGGAGTAGGGGGGTTTCCAGCACTGGATCCAGTTGTGATCATCTGCTCCAGAGGACGGTGCTGTTCAAATCGGAGCACTCCTTTGTCGGTGCCATCAACTAACATGAATAGCAGGCAGCTCTAGATTTCTTGCACTAAGGGCCACATGTATGAAAACTGTTTAGGTCTAAAACTCACTGTTGCCCATAGGAACCAATCAGAGTGCCCCTCTCATGTAGTGCTCTAGAAAAATGAGAGGTGCACACTGATTGGGTGCTATGGGTAAAAAAGTGAGTTTTCGACCTAAACAGTTTTCATACATGTGGCCCTAAGTATCCGAATCTTCACACGGGTCTGGTGACCTCAACTGATGATGGAAAGCCCCGGTCTGTACGTAGCACCATCTAGTGGATGGCTCTGGATCGAATTCAATAACTCCATTGATCAACAATGTGCCTGGCAATGTAATGATTCTGTCGGCTCATGAGAGCCAGATGTAGGGCTCTAATTATAACATTTTCCCAATTCGCAGTGTCCATATAGTATTCCCTGTCATCCCCAGGCTTCACAATGTACTCATCCTGCAGCCAAGTCGACGTTATAAATTATTGGTGCAGACATAACTTGTCTGTTTTAGGAGGGGATCTGTGAGATAAAGCAGGACTGGCGGCCAAATTTCATTGTATCTACCATTATAAGCGAAATATTCTTCTTTTTGAAGGCTGTCTATACCGGTGTGTTTCATGGCATCTACGTTCTCCGGCTACTCAGCAATGTTACATACAGTAGAAAGTTTGCAGGAATCTCATTGACTTGTCCTGATCGGGAAGTGACATATTTAGAATCAATTCCTTTCATTGGTTTCTGTTTGTTTTCAGCTGTGTGTTTATGTCATAACTTTTGCACTATTAAGGCTATGTTCACACGGCTTAACTGCAGGACGTAATTACGCCCCGCAATTACTCCGTGTGGCCAGGGGCGGGGCGAGAGCGGGGGGCCAGCACCTCGCCGGCCCATAGACATTCATTACCAGTGGCGCGTATTCGCCGAGCGGGGAGAGGAGACGTAATCCATAGTTCTCTATGAGAACTGTGGATTACCGTAATGATTGGGCCGTTTTCAGCCCGTAATTTTCACACCCCGGCGCGTAATTTCACATGGCTTATTTTGGGGCACGTATTTCGTGGTGTACTGCACTTAATACGCGGGTAAATGCGCCCCATAATTACAGTAATCCATAGCTCTCATAGAGAACTATGGATTACGCCTCCTCTCTCCGCTCGTACAATACGATCATATTGTACGCGCGGAGAGATAAGTGACATTTCGATTATTTGCGTCAAATATGCGCCGCAAGCAATGCATGTCTATGGGGCCGCCGCCACCACCCCGTGCCTTGGGAGTACGCGCGTATTAGTGCGAGCTCCCGAAACACACGATGTACTGCGGTGCTTACTGTACGCGCGGCAGTACAACGTGTGAACATTCCCTGAGGTTGCGTCCACACAACAGTCAGCAAATACCGTCCGGATTCTGATTAAAGAATCTGGCCGGTATTTTGACATGTTGTATGTGGATTTGGGGGACGGTCTGAAAACCGTCTGTAAAACTGACTGAAAAACTTACTGTTAGGACGGGCCCTTAGGGTTAATCCACATGGCAGGATTTTGGGAATGGTTTAACGCTTTTTAATTGACTAGACTTTGAAGAAATCCAAGCTGATCCACACAGTTTCGGATTTCGACGGTTGAATTTCGAACATGCAACTCGTCATCCCCCCCCCCCCCCCACCACCCACTCCCGGTTTTCGGGCGGAGCGTGTACCAATTGATGGTTAAAGGGGACGGCTGAATCCGCAAACAGCGGACAAAACTGTCGCCTAAAACCATTCAAAAAAAGATAAATTAATCAAAATCTGACTGCCATTTTGTTACTGCCGTGTGGCCGTATCCTTATTTACTTTGGGACTTTGAGTGATTTCTGGTGTTAAGTAAAGCTTCCTACGGTACCAGAATGAAGTCATGTCCAGGTGAGCAGTGACCCTCCCCCGATTGGTAACACCCAGTTGACAGGTTCAGTAATGAGGCTCCAGAATTGTTATTTCATAGGGGAAAAGGTTTACTAAAAAAAAGGCAGAAAATGGAAGGTCCCTCAAAGGGGGCCCAAAATTTTTTGGGACTTAAAAGATTTATTGAATATTTTTTCCCCCCAAATTTCTTTTAGGGGGGGGAAAGGGGGTGAATTCCTTAGGAATTAAATTTCACAATTTTCGGGCGAAAACGGGGAAAAATGGCCGAAATTATCCTGTGAAAATTGGGTTTCCAGGTGTAAACCCCATCCCCGAAATAAAAATTGGGCACGCCCCAAGCACCCCAAATAATTTTTGAAATAAGTCTTGGTTGGGCCAAAAAAAGTAAAACCTTTCCTTGCGGTCTCTAACAACCAACTGACAGCAAGTCGGTAAATACCCTGTGTTGCTAGATGCCCTTATGTAGTCTTCCAACTCTTTTAGGTACACCTAGTCAATCCCTTAACAAGCTTGGTGGGGAGCAGGAGATGCCGCATTCTATTTACTGTATCTGCTAGACTTGTGTAAGACCTTTAATTACAAAAACATTATTTTTGATATTCAACAAGATTTTATTGAAAATGTTTATCAGTTTACAAAATGTATGCAATAACTGGAATCTACATTTCTTTTCCTGAGTTTGTGTAACGAATCATAGACCTTTTTAGTCTATAAGAAGAGACCAATTATGACAGTAAATATAATTATGTCAGCAAATAAGATAATAAATTGATTCAGAAAATGAAAATGTTCAGGAAATCAGAATGTATTTGGACAAGAAACAAAATAAGGATGGATGACGTGTACGGGCTCCTTCACTGGTGGGTAACGGGGAGACAGCAGTCATGTAAATGATGCAGATGTAGATAAGTGCAAAGGGTGAAAATTGTATAAAATAAACAAAAAAAAAACAATCTTTAGGGTTGTTCCACGGGTTTTCAATCTTGTAACAAGCGTTTTTTAGATCCTCTCTGAGAGAAGGCGGACCCAAGGGATCAAAAATTTAGATGAGTTTATCCTGGGGGCAAGGGAACACGCAGCGGCTTTACATGAGAGATCTTTTAATTTTTCCATGAGGATCCCCGTGCTGTTCCCTCCTCCCTGTCGGTCCGTCTTTGAAGAATTGCATGTCAAGACGGAGAGGGACCCGGGGGGAAAACAGCAGGGGAGGGGAAACACGGAAACCCCGGGTTTTCCTCGTTGCCCCAGTGAAAATTCATGCCAATTGTTGATCCTTTCCTGGGTCGTTGTCGGTTCCAGGAGGAATCAAAAAAGCGCGGGTTAACCGGAGGGGAAAAGGGCGTGTGACAAGCCCTTATTTTGAAAAGACTAGGGCCAAACATATAGGATAAAAGCTGGGAAAGCCCGGTGGCTTTTTGTAAAATGCACAACCACGTTTTTTTCATGTTTTGCGCAAAAAAAACGCGTCGGTTTTAGCTTTTTTTTTGTTGGCCCCAAAAATTGAATGTAGGGAAACCCACGGAAGCCCCCGGCGCCCCGCGTTTTTTTTAACATGTTTCTTAAACCCCGGGCTCGAAAAAGATTGGGGAAAAAAAACCTGGTAGACTACAGGTGTTTTTCTCTTAAAGTCTATGGGCATGCAAAACAATCGGATTTTCAGTGGTTTTTGAGTCCAATTGTTTTTGCATGCTGTGTAGACATAACCTACATACTAAGGCTATGTTCACACGGCGTAATTTTGGAGATTTCGCCGGTATTTGCGTGTAATACGAGCGGGGTGGCGCCAAATTAGGGAATCCTAGCTCTCATAGGAACTTGGGATTCTCCTCTCCCCGCTTGTACAATACGTCGTATTGTACGGCGGTGAGAAAGTGACATGTCAATTACTTTCGGGGATATGGCCGCGAGTAACAAATGTCAATGGGGGGCCGCCCCCCCCCCCCCATGCCCTGGGGGAGCCATTATCGCGAGCTCCCGAAACCAGATGTCTTTCGGCGCGTTACTGTGTGAACGGATACCCCAAAGGGTGGTCACCGGATGGTTTTCAAATTTGGTTTTTGGGATTTATTTTTTAGTTCATAGAAAATCGACTGTAACTTCCCATAAACAATAGAAATCCAAACTGTGGTCTCAATCCCGATTTTCAGAGGTAGATTTCAAACCAAAATGCGATCAAAAAACTTGAAAATTTCTTTTAAACCCGAAAAGGAGGATTTAGGGCTGTTCTATGTGGGCGGGGTGAAAACGAAGAAAATCCATGCAAAAAACGCAGTTAAAAAATAATTCTATTACAGAATCCAACAGTATTTTACTTCTCCCCCTAAGACGAACCCGAAGGGCTTGTTCACACAGAGATTTTGGATGCGATTTTGTATCTGTTTTGGATAAGAAAATTGCATCCAAAAACGCAGCGGCGAACGGATCCTAAATGGATTCAACATGTATCCAGCAGCAGCTGGGTTTTTTTGGCGCAGCGGATCGCACCCTTAGTTTTAAAAAAGGGGCCCCTTGCGTCTTTTCGGGACCCCAATTTACATGACAATTTTCTTGGAACGATCCCAAAAACGCAATGAGATGGGGTCGGTGATAAATCGTGTGAACGCCGCTGCGTGGTTTACCATTGCAAAACAGTGTAAAAAAATCACACCCCGCACATTGTTTTGATGCGGGTTGGGTCCGTGTTTGGAACCCCCAAAAACACGATCTAAAAACTATTTGGGGCAAAGGACCAACACGCCCTGTGTACCTTACCCTTAGGGTACAAAAAAAATGGGGGGGATTGGGGTTCAGAATGGTGCAAGTTTTTTAGACCCTCCACTTTGGGCCGGGGGGGGGGCTAAAAGTTTCCCCCATATGTTGGTCTGGTAAATTTCAGTAAACCATTCATCTATAGCAGGGGGATTTCCAATGTTTTAGGATTACAGCTTTGGCGGCTGTAGGAGATGCCGTAATAAGGATGTTTTGTACGCTGGAATTGATAAGTCAAACAAAATATAAAGGGGGCCTGGGGTTTAGGAACGGAAATTTTTGTAATTTCCCAAAAAGGGGTTTCTCACTGCATTGATTCCCCTTCTCGTCCCCTTTTTTTTGGTTTCATTTTGAATTCAGGGGGGGTTTAAATGGCTCATATGGACTGGTGTAGAAGCCAGGTCTGTTAGCTATAGAGACAGCACTGGCAGCCTTTCATGAGGATTGAAACAGACTGTAGCTATGAGCCTATCAGGTGCTGGGCAGCCTATCGGGAGAGATTTTGAAACGGACTGTAGCTATAGCAATCAGTACTGGCAGCATATCGGACAGAGAGTTGAACGGGTTGTAGAGATATTAGCAATCAGTAACTGGCAGCCTATCGGGAGTGATTGAACAGGGTCTGCAGCCTATACCGACTTGAGGAGCTGATGCAGCCCATACAAGAGGGGGATATTAGGAATAGTGGACACTGTTAATGGGAACATATTGTAAAGTGACTTGTTTTTGCAAGATCTTTAACATAAAAAGCAAACCTTGTAGTGAGACAACCCCTTTAATGACTTTATAAACCCTGTCCCAAAACCTTTGGAGAGAAGGACAGTCCCACCAAACATGGACCATTGTTTGGATTTTTCTCTTTAAATCAAAGCCCTCAACTTCTTGTAATATCCATTTAAAAAAAAACTTCCTTGAGTAAATTATGAAAATATAAAGTTCCAAGCAAGTCATTGTGCTATGGGATGGTAGGAAATGCTTCCAACCTTAGTAGAGTAGGGTTACAAACAAGCAAGCAAAGCTATGGGGGTTTGAAAGTGTTGGGAAGATGCCAGCCAGCGGTGCTACGATATCAGCAGCCGGCAAAGAGATTACCCATCTGAGCTCGGCAGCGCCCACTGACATTCATTCACAGCTAAGAGACTCTGTGTCAGAATCTCCGAGCCTTGTGATTACACACATCCACAGAAAGAAAAGCTAATTAACGAGCTCCGGGAGCATTTATAGGAAGCTGGAAAGATTATGAGCAGGTACCTGCTGAGAACGGAGCCCTCGAAGCCCACAACAGCTGTACGTGTCACAGACCTACCCCGGTGTACAGCAGCCGGCAAGAAATGGGTGACTACGAATTGACCGTAGACCAGAGATCCGCTCATAAGACCAGAATATCAGGAGAAAGTTTTGCAAACTTTTCGCCATTTTTCTATTCTCACCAATCTCTGGAGCCTTTATCTACAGATCTATTGAACAGATGTGACCAAGTGGTGTCTGTGTCAATATTCACAGAACGTCTAGTACGTCTTACTCATCAACTCGTTGGAGTGAAGAAAAAACACTGCAGAATCGCTAATCACCGAAGAACAGAAGCTCATTTAGGAAGCTGTGGTTTTGACTGCAGAGAGTCACTGTCTTCTGTTTATTTGCTAAAGGTGGTTGTATACTGGGAGAACTATAGCAACCGATCACATCTGGTGGTGTGACGTGAAGACAATCTGTCACCTCACTGTTCTGCCCGCCTCAAAGGAGGTTTCCCTCATCGTCACCATTTAGGCATAATGGTAGGGCATGCCGTAAGTGTGAGATAGGTGGGGGTTCAGGTGCTTCTTGCATGACCTGTACTTTTCTTGAGAATGGGCCCCCAGTTGTCTGTGCAAAATGGAGAGGTGGTTTTGCATGTGCGGCGCTCTTCCTTCTGTTCTATGTACAAATAGCTGAAACACCTCTACGTTCTGCACAAAGAAAATGGGGTTCCAAGAATGGTGCAAGTCTCAGAGGTGGGACCCGCACCCATCAGACATTTATGGCAAAGCTTTAGAGCGGTTGCCTAATTTAAAGAAAGCCATTTAAGTTGGCTGAGGAGGGGCTGAAATAAAAAAAATAAAGACATACCCCCCCTTTTTATCCGTTTTATATGTTTTGAAACTTTCACTGGAGGACCATATTATATCATATTTTTCAGCCAGTGCGTACATCTATTATCCCCCGTCGTTCAATAAACGTCGGGGAAGATTGGAGCAATTCATAGCTCTCTATGAGAGCTATGAACTACTGTAATTGCGGGGTGCATTTCGGCATTATTGAAGCGCAATTATGCACCAAAATACGCCCGCAATTACGCTGTGTGAACAAACCCTAAGAAGCACTCAGGTTTACATAACAGAAAATAGGAAACAAATATTTCAAGCTTTATTAAAAGTTTCCTGGGGGTCTATGGAAGTTGAGGAGTTAGAGATATCTTTGTAGTTCAAAGGAGAGACTAGCTTTAAAGGGGTTTTGCCACGACGTGAGTTCCTTACCTCTTATCTGCTCAGGAGAGAATATAAACAAAGCATGCAGCGTCATAGGGGGGAGAGGAAGGAGGGTGAGCAGAGAGCGAGGAAGAAGGGAGCATCTGCAATGTTTACTCAAATAATAACATTACAACCAGTGGATTCTCTATACAGAAGACAGTCTCATTCACTGCACTTTCTCCCCAGCCCCCTTTCAAGCTCCTTCATGCTCCTGTCATCAGATAAGAAGTGCAAACACAAAGGGGCCCGGGCCCGATCAGCTCCTGTCAGTGTCCTGGTCCTGTCTAATGTAAACTGTCAGGAACTAAGGGGACTGAGCAATGCTGTAGCTTTTCACAAGCTTCACTTTTTTGTAATCACATATATTAGAAAAGTGATTAAATACCCATTTTGGAGGATCCCAAATCAAAAATTAAAATCTTTGGCAAAACCCCTTTAAGGGATTTTAACATTTGGCAAAATCCATTTTGAGGCCAGCTGGTAGCTTGCATGGAGCCGGCCTCGGTGAACAGGGAAATGGCCGTACGCGCGTAGCTCTCACCCTTGATGTCTGTGGGAGTTCTGAGTTTAGTCGAGCACACTCGCTCAGCTATATATTTGGAACTGCCATGGAAGAAAATTTGGGAAAAAACTGCAAAGGGCGGGGCCATCTCCCCTTTAGCTACGCGGGCCCCAGAAGTAACTTTGACAAATGGCCAAGCCCCCAAATTTTAAAAATTTATCAAAAGGGAAAACAACAAAGTGGAGTTTCTGCAGATTTTGTAATGTAGTACACTTTTGACATTAAAACTGGGGAGCACTGAAATGGCTAATTTTTTTAAATTCTATTTTAAGCATTAGATTATAACCATTTTATAATTATTACAATAGCTTCCAATCTTACTGTCTTTTTCCTTTTAATTTTCCCTTTCATGCCCTCCCATAGGTAGTTTTTTGTAGTTACCATCAAACAAAATTCTAATGAAGACATATGCTTCCCTCTATCATCCTTTTTGATTAATTCTTTTCATTCAGAAATCCAGACTCAAACTCCTTCTCAAGCGGCAAAGAACAACTTAAGTTTAACATTTTTTTTGCGGAATTTTTTGTCTAAAGCAAATTGAATTTTTTTGTTTTAATAAACTTTTAATTTAAACAGGGTAAAAAAATTAGAGCGAAAAATTTTTCCAAACACATGAGCCCCCATGTACAAATTAGCAAATGGCATCGGGCAAACTGACAAAATGGGGGCCCCCCCCCCACTTCAACAATGGGGCAAGGATGGGGACAAGCTGTCCCTATTACATACTAGAAAATAGTCTAAACTGAATCCCTAGAGCCTAAAAAAAAGTTGGTTAACCGCCTCGATAAGGGCGACCCCAGCAACAACCTGGACAAGGTCTGGCACACAAACTACCTGTAAGACATTGCAAACCAAAGTTTCGAAATTCCACTGGGACCAAAATAAACTGATTTTTCTTTTACTGCAATGAAAACTTTCCTCAGTATACCTCATATGGACACCAGTAATGGGGGTTTGTTTCACCCAATTTTAAGTCCCAAATTTTTTTTTTACGCTTCGGGTTTTCCCGTAAAAATTTTTGCTCCTCTGGTAGGTTTGGGAAAAACTGAAACAAGGGTCTTTTTAGAACCACTTCAAAGGGGCATAATATGGATTTTTTTTGCCCTATTGACCTTTTTTTCCCCCTGGGGTGGGCCCCTTATCGGGCAAAAACCGGGGCCCGGGACGGGGAATAAAAATCACCCCTTTGGCACTAAGCCCCCGCACCCCATCAATATCCGTTTAAAAAAAATGTCCCTTTTTTTCTCGCCCCTCGCCCTTTCAAAAATTTAAACTACACTATAAACTGCTTTCACAGGAGCGTTTTTGGGTGCTTTTTTGATGGGTTTTGGGTGCGGTTTTGTGCAAAAAAGGCAGACATTTAAATTTTGCAAAAAACCATTTCTCCACAAAAAAATGCATAAAAAAATTTGCACCAAAACCGCTCTGTGTAGAGCCCCCTACACACAACAAGAGAAAACATTGGTGCAGAGAAACCCCTCATCACAGATAAAGGTTGCACTTGTTTTTAACAATCAGGGACCAACCCACAAATTACACTACATAAGCACCAGCATAACCACAAACCAAACACATCCCCAGTATCCCGGGAACCATCACATAATACACACTGACTCAACACAGGGAATTTAAAATTTTCCCCTGACAGCATGGGCTCACAGGAGACTCATCCTGATGGGGGTTGTTCTCTTCTCCTTTTCTTCTTTGGGCCCCAAAACCCCCAAAGAAAGTCCCTTTTCTGATGATCCCTTCCCTTCCCTTACTTTCTCTGCCCGGGACGCAAAGCAAAAATCTTCTTTTTATGCCACTAATCGCTCCCGAGAATTTTCCACCAAAAACATCCCAAACCCCCAGAGGGCCCTTTTAGCACTTTTCCCATCAAATTTCCCCCAAAAAGCGTATGTTTTGCCCTAAAAATTTGAATTAAAAAAAAGTCAGATAAGTCATGTAAATAGTAGACCCCCAATTTGGGAGGCAGGCCCGTATGTAGGCAGGCAGGGCCATTATGCAGGGGGCAGGGGCCCTTATGCAGGCAGGCAGGGCCAAAAAAGGCAGGCAGGGCCCTAAAATCCCGGGGCAGGGACAGAAAACAGGCAGGGAAAGTTTTACACAGGGACAGTATACAGGCAGGGCAGGGCCCAAACAGGCAGACAGGGGCCCTAACAGGCAGACAGGGCCATATACAGGCAGAAAAGGGGCCCCTATACAGGCAGACAGGGCCATTTTACAGGCAGAAAAGGGGCCCGTATAACCCCCCGGGCAAAAACAGAGCCACTTATAGGCAAAACAAAGGGCAGTAAAATAGGCAGGCAGGAAAATGGGATAGGCCCGCCAGGGCAGTAAAAGGGAGGCCCGGGGGATTATTTGGCACCAAGGCAGTGTAAAAGGTAGGCAGTGCTATTATAGGGGACCAGGGGAGGATATAGGCAGCCAGGGCCCAAAGGCATCATAAGCCAGGGGGGGTAAAAGGTACCAGGGGGAGGGCATCAAATAGCCCCGGGGAGGGGGAAGGGGATCCAGGGCAGGGCATCATATAGCCAGGGCAGGGGATAAAATAGGTAGCCAGGGCCCGGCATCATAAAAGCCAGGGGGAGGGAAACATATAGCCCGGGCAGGGTATAGGTATCCAGGGGAGGGGCATCATATTCCAGGGGCCGGGGATAGGTATTCCCGGGCAGGGGATCAAATAGCCAGGGGAGGGGGAAGGGGCCAGGGCAAAGGGGAGTAATGCCAGGGCAGGGGCATAAAGGGAGCTAGGGGGGGGCAGTATATAGCCAGGGGAGGGGGAGTATAGGCACTTTGGGCAAGGGGGAGTAAAAGGCAGCCAGGGCAGGGGGAGTATAGGGACCAAACCCGGGCAGTATAGGCAAACCCCGAACAGGGGGAAATAAAAGGGAGCCAGGGTAGGGGCAGTATAGGGGAGCCAGGGCAGGACAGTAAGGGAGCCAGGGAGGGGCAGTATATAGCCAGGGCAGGGGAGTAAAATAGCCGGGCCCGGGGCAGTATATAGCCGGGGGGCAGTATTTGGCACCCGGGGAGGGGAGTATAAAACCAGGGCAGGGGGAGTATAGGGAGCTAAGGGGGGGGGGGGGGGGGAGGAATAGCCAGGGGAGGGCAAACATATGGGCAGGGCAGGGGGCAGTATAGCACCAGGCGGGGCCCGTTATCAGCCCGGGCAGGGGGAGTATTTTCCAGGGCCCGGGTTATAGGCAGGGCCCGGGGAGGGGGATAAAAGGCCCCCCAGGGCAGGGGGAGGGATAAAGGCCCGCCAGGGGAGGCAGTATATAGCCAGGGGAGGGGGAGTATTTGGCACCAGGCAGGGCATATATACCAGGGCCCGGGGCAGTATAGGCAGCCCGGGACAGAAAGTAGTTTTAAAAAAAAAAAAAAAACGAAAAACTCACCCACACCTCGTCCCGTCCTCCCCCCTTTTTTACCTTCACTCTTTGGGCCGGGGGCCGCTCACTCCCGGGTTTTCGGGCCGGGACAGGCGCGCGATGACTCATTACATCGCCGCCTGCCCCGCGGGCCCCCGGGAGCTGAACAACGGGATCGTAGATCCCAGATTTTTTAGCCTCGGTCGGCTGCTTGCAAACCGGGGCCCGGGGCAGGGGGGCGGCCCGTGAAGGCTTTCATGGCGGGGTTGGTGACCCCGGCCCCTTTTCCGCCTGTGGGGAGGGGGGGGCCTGTCGGCCCCCCCCCACAGGGGGGCCGGTTCGCGGGTGGGGCCCCTTTTCGGCCCCCTGAAACCACCACAGGACCGGGACTCGGGGCCCCCCCGGGGGGGCAAACTGTCCTCCTCGGGGGGGCGATCCGGGGGGGGCCCTGCGGGCCCGGGGCCCCAGCGGCCCCCCCGGGGAAATGCCCGGTTTTTCCCCATGGGCTCCCCGGGCCCGGCGGGTTTCCCATCTTTTGTTAGGGTTTAGGGATAGGTTCCCAGACCACTTTCTAGGGTGTAATAAGGACAGCTTGTTCCTATCCTTGCATTTACTGGGCGAAGTTGGTTTTTTATCCCGTTGCTTCTGTTAGTTTTTTTCTTGGGTGCTATTTTTGGGATATTTCGTAATGGGGCCCTATTTCTTTGCAACATTGTCCCTTTAAATTTTTTTTTTACTAAAGAGCAATTAAAAGTTCCGTGTTAAAAAAATTCTCCAAATCCGAGCTGCATTATACATTTAGAGTATTGATCTATTCATAATAAACCTTCTAGTGAGGGTTTTTGGGCAGGGAAACTGAAAACGATGAAATACTATGGTTTAGTTTTCCCTCCCTGATTGGGGCAGGGGAGAGAGAACTGCATAGTTCTCTCAATTGCAGAAAGTAGAACGCAATGTGCACATCAGGTTTACACATCAGATTTAGACAACCGGTTTAGACCTAAAGATCAAGATGAAGGAGGGAGACCTGTGCAGATATAAATCACTGCACAGTTCCCTTTATGACAGAAAGCTGAACGCGATCTTCACAACAAAAGGGACTTTTTTTAAAAATGAAAGGGGGTTCCTGTCTAAATAAAAAAAATTGGGGGCAATTTATCAATACTTTGGAAAAATTAGTGGGATAGGGGTTTAAAGGGAACTATTAAAAGTTAAAAAAAAAAACAAAAAAAAAAAAAAACAAAAAGAGGTTTTGAAAAAAACATAACTTTTTTAAAAGGAAAAAAAAAAAACCCCCCAAAAATTCCCCAAACATAAGCACAACATCAAGGGTTTAAACCCAAAAAAGGAAAGCAAACTCGCGGCTTGGCGTTTCAGCTCTCCTGCTCTGAACCTAAACCCCCAGGTGTGTTGTTCAGGTTAATTGGGCAAAACTTTGCCATATAAACCCTTTTTTTGAACCTTAACCCTAGGGATTGTATCCCGCTTTTATTTTTTGGGGGTCCGAATTTTTTTCTTTTTGAGGCGGCATATTTCTGGCCCTTAGGATTACTTCATAGGTATTGTTTTGGGAAAACATCTTTTATGCGGGATTTTCTTCACTACATTTGTATTCTTTTTTTCATCTTTGGTGCAAATTTTTACATAATTGCTTACTTGTAATAATTTATTTTCAACAATTTTAAAAAACATGGTTTCTTTTTTTTTTGGGGGCCCAAAACCCCTGTGGGGGGGAGGCACACCGGGGGAAAATGGGGTTGGGGGGCTGTTTTGGTACCAAATTTTTTATAGGGGACCTGGGGTTTAGTGTAAAAGGGTAGGTTTTTATCAGGGGTTTGGTTTTCCCGTACAGGGACGTCCTTTTCGGGACGGGGAACCCCCCGCGTTGTCCCCTATTGGTCCTGCCGGGTTATATAGGGTTTTTTCCCTTTTTTGTTACCCTTGATGTTTTTTGCTTATGTTGGGGGCCCCTTTTGGGGGTTTTTTTTTTGTCCCATTTAAAAAATTTTGTTTTTTCTACACCCTTTTTTTTTGGTTCTTTTTTTATTTTTTTTGGGTAGGTGGGAGGGATTTTTTGTTATATGATTTTTTGTCCCCCCTTGATTGGCTTTATTAATATTTTAAAAAGGGGTAAAATTAGGGGTAGGACAGTCTTAAAAAATTTTGGGCCCTTTTTTTATAGGGGTTGATAAGTCTGCCGGTTTTTTAGAAAGTCTAGGGCAAATTCACAATTTTATTTGTTGGCCCTTACTTTTTGCCCCTAAAACCCAAAATTTTTTTCGCATTTTGCGGGGGACACCCTGTCGGATGCTAAGCCAGTCCCCTTTGGTTGAGCTATTTTTAGTTTCATTGAAATTTGGTCTCTTAAAAGGGATTCAAAAAAAAGGGGCTAAGGGCCAAAGTTCACCCGGGTTTTTGGGCACGGATTTCAGCCCCTTAATTTGGGGGCGTTTCTTTCGCGAAATTCGGGCTTTAAATACGGCCCCGTCATTTTCGGTAATTCCCCCCAGTTCTCATAGAGAAAATATGGATTAGTCTCTCCTCCCTGCTGGGCGAATCCGCCGCGGGGGGAGAGAAGTGATATGTCATTTACTAGCGGCGTATACACGCCACTAGTAAGGATTGTCTATGGGCCGGCGTGGTGCCGGCCCCCCTGCTCCCGGCCCCCCCCCCCGTCCACACAGCGTTACTGCAGGGCGTAATTACGCCCCGCAATTAAGCCGTGTGAACATTGCCTAAGAATCTCCAATTTTCATGTATCTAAAAAGTAGCAGAAATGCAATTTCAGATCGTTCATATATTCACTTTGACTGTGTCTTGGGATTTGTAGAGTGCTGCCGATATGTTCTGTTGTGTTTGCATTGTTTGCTGCCGCAGCAGCGTGTACCTACGTCATTTTCTTTAAAATTGTTTTGCATGTGCTGATCAATTTTTATTTTTAGATCTTTTGTCAGATGAGGCGCAGAAGTGTCTGAAACACATAATAAATTTGGTGCAAAACACGCACGCCAATGTTTTTGTGCAAATTACACCCGAATTCCGCCTCAGTTGCCTTAATAAATGCAGTGGGGAGAAAAAAAAAAAAAGTTACAGGTCTGTGAGAGACAGAAATCTTGCTTGTTTGTAGGTGACCAAATACTTATTTTCCACCCTAATTTGCAAATAAATTCTTTCCAGATCGGACAATGTGATTTTTTTGGATTTGTTTTCTCATTTTGTCTCTCATAGTTGAGGGCGACCTTTGATGTCAATTACAGGCCCCTCTCATCTTTTTAAGTGGGAGAACTTGCACAATTGGTGGCTGACCAAATACTTTTTTTCCTCACTGTATGCCCCAATGTTGAATAAGTTTCAGTAGAAAAAGCACAACACTAAACTTTATTAAAGGGGTTTTTCCATCTCTCTTCATATATGTCTTGGCACTATATGGATTTAGGTTCCTTACGACATACGCAGGACCCCACCTGCCATACAATCATCAACCAGCAAAGCCATCTCATGTGCATTCACCGTTACTGCTGTAAGACACTGTATCTCTGCCTTAGCAGTACATTTGTGGCTACAGAGGACGTGTGTGTGACGCGTAACTGTGAATGCATAGAGCAATGTGATTCCAAATCGGGGATCCCCTCTTGTTTCTATTTATGTTCAGGCTTTTATTTCTTCTTTTTTTTTTACAGGGTCAGAAGGGTGATCCTGGCCTCTCTCCAGGAAAAGCCATGAACGGTTGGGGGTATTTATCAATTTATCTTTCTCTAGTTGTCAAGCGGGCAAGAAACAGGAATGATTGTGATTGCTGATCCCCAAAAAACAATCTTTTATTTTATAGATATATTTTGTATACGTTAAGGAACTCAAAAGGGGGTTGTCTCACTAAAAAGAATAGCTTCAACAGTGGGGAACACAAATGAAATGTTTTCCAAATATATTGCTTTGTTCACTTTTTTTTTGTTAAGGACCTACAAGTTATTTTATCACCTTCTGTGCTCTTCTGGGTTCCCCAAATGACCGACCTTGGGATTCTCCCCCCCTGCTTTTGTACAGGGGGTGATGTCATCACATGGTCTGGCCTGCAGTGAAGCTTGTTGTTATCTGATCCTTCAGCCAAAAGACTAATTACTCTACTGTTTACATTAGCTCAGCAGCTTCTCTGGACCTCAGAGAAGGTAATTTATTTAATCTAGACTAATAAACGGAGAAGTCTGAATACCGAGCTCACATGCTAATTGCAGACAGCTTGACCAGGAAGTGACAGAGCAAAGCAGTATTATTTCATTCATGCATCCTATGAAACTTTGAGATGAGACAACCCCTTTAAGAAGTGGGAGCGTTACAATAATGCAAGTAGAAATGTCCTATTCTCGCCTTACAAATCTGTAAGGCTACGTCCAAACGGCAGTGACCAAATACCGGTCAGATTCTCATCAAAGAATCCGACTGGTATTTTATCTTCTTTTTTTAAAACTATTTTTATTAAGATTTTCATAGAACAGCAAGTTTAAACAAATTTATCCCCAACATGGGGAGAAAAGAAGTATAGGAAGGAGAAAGGGAACAAATGGAGTAATAAGGATACAGATCTCTCTGAGTCGGTAAGGCACATCACAGAGATAGAATCATTGGTAAAATATTACATCAATGACGTGAGTGTAAGATCTGGGGTCTGTAGAACAGGTCCAGGGCGTTCTGAGTATAGACCATAGAAGTGAATGAGGAGGGCGGTGCTAGCATGTGAATGGGAATTGTGAATATAGTCAAGCACATAGCAGAGTTCTGAGTATAGCTATGCTTGGAACTCCCATAGAAGTGAGTGAGGAGGGCGGTGCTGGCATGTTTGGTGGGAGTTTCAAGTATAGCCAAGCACACACACACTCGGCTATACTTGTAACTCCCATAGAAGTGAATGAGGAGGATGGCATTAGCGCCGCTCTCCACATGCAGAGCCGGATCGCAGCTAGCAACGATCGGTCGGCGAAGAGAATTTCCTGAAACAGGACTACTCCTTTAATAAGTGCAGGATTATCTAAAGGCTCACGGTATGGATCAAATGATGGGAGAGAGAAACTAAGTGGAGTTGTATACCACATGGATATATCACACAACTAAAAAGATTGAACTAGATCAAGATCCGATTGAATTCCTACCAAATTAGAGAGAGAGGAAGAAGAAGAAAAAAAAGGGGGAGGAGAAAGAGGGGTAATCGAGATCAGAGAAGTTAGATATTTGGGATGCTAGTGAGTAGCTGCGGTCTGTGACCTCCAACAGTTTGTTCAAAATACCAAGTAGTTGATTGGAAACAAGAGCGAATGGAGGACTTCACATGGTCAGGGAAGGTACTGTCTGCAGTTTGTGGATTCGGCCGTCCTCCTTTTTATTGAACAGCACACCTCCATCCAAAAACCGGGCGGAAGATTGTGCATGTGCCGAGGTTTTTAGATCGCCAGCGATCTGATAATATTTCCAGTAGAAAAACCGTGCAGTGTAGACTAATGGGCGGTTTTTGCATTGAAGTCTGAGGACGGTTGTTTGTCCGAAAACCGTCTGAAAATCATATGAAAAAAACCCATGCTCTTTGGACGTACTGTAAGGGTTTTACAAGCTGCAGCAAAATAGCCTGTACCCTCCCCACAGGCTGGCACAGGAGCTGCCGGGGATCCTAATTCTCTATTCACCTATGTGAATACCTGTTCTATCAGAATCTACACTTTTACATTTTTTCTTTTGTTCTGTGAAGGGACAGACTTTGTATGGCGCCTGCAGTAACCAGCAAAAAAAAACTTTGTTGCTGCAGTTTTGCAGACAGTTTAACCCAACGTCATGATCAAGCAATCTGGTAGCGTCAGGAGAATAGTAGTAACCATTATTAACTTTGTCTTTTGCGCTGTATGGAACCGTTACTGCAGATGCAATAGTTACAGAAGAGCAAAATGCTGTTTCCTCATTTTAGTTTGCTTAATCCCAATTTAAATGAAATTTCCTATTGTTCTTTTTTGCATTCTGCACGTTACGGCTCAATTATT
Source organism: Phyllomedusa bahiana (assembly GCA_025379985.1). Taxonomy (NCBI): domain Eukaryota; kingdom Metazoa; phylum Chordata; class Amphibia; order Anura; family Hylidae; genus Phyllomedusa; species Phyllomedusa bahiana. The sequence continues at coordinate 137,730 of JAODAL010000568.1, forward strand.
TCATTTGCTGAATTTCTTCACGTTAGCTCCTAGGAAATAATAGGAGGTAGACACACGTCTTGCGCCTTTAACAATGGCAACGCTCTGGCCCTGACTTCCTGTGGGACATATAAATCTCTTGTGCATTAGACCAAGCAGCATAATCTATGAGACGTGAAGGCTGCCATCAATAGCTAACATATTTTTTTTATAAGGATCAGCGCTACTTGCTCTGCCCGGCGCTTGGTACTTTTCCAGTAAGCAGCGTACTTATTGTTTTCCTTCTCTAGGGAGACCCTGGATTGGCTGGTCTGACGGGTGTTCCTGGGCCCCTGGGTCGAAAGGTAAGTTCTTTTTAAATGATGATAAGATGTGAGATATGTGAGGGAGGTTTTGAACCCACAATGTGGCTTTACTACCTTTCTGGGTTAGGCTATGTCTACAAAGCAATGTTAAAATGCTGTCCAAAATCTGACGGTATTTTTTTTTTTTTTTTTAAATTTAAAGTTTTATTAAACATTTTCTTCATAAAGCACAGAAACATAAACATAACCTCAACGTTATTACTGAAACATGTCTGTATAACAATGATACTAATAAAACAAAGAATCGCAGTCACATCCCATAATGAAATACAGTGATGACGACACGGTCAGCACAACGTGTCCTAGAATGAAAAAACCGAGGAACAGTTAAACGCATGCATAAGCAGGGAGCACGTGGAGCCTCATAATCCAAATTGACAGAGATTGATAGAGACCTAGTCCACAAGGCAGTTCCCATGATAAGGAATAAGTGCAAATATACACACACGTATGCAAGGAGCATGTGAGATTGTGAGAATAAAATTGGACTGCTTCAGAAAAGAAAACAGAGAGAAAGAGCATCTGACGGTATTTTAACATCGCCGTACCACTTTTTTTTACGTTAAAAGCCGCGGTCGGTTTTCAGATTTCCTGCCGGCCCCGTGCATTGACTGTATGGGAATCCAGCAGAAGATAGAGCATGCCTTAAAATTTACCGGAATCCGTCGTATTTCAAAACCGACTGGAAAAAAAATTTCTCTTGTTTTCTATGGGGCACTGGTTACAGTCTAGCTTTCAGCGGATTCTTAATATTGTATTCGCCGAAAATCCGACTACAAACCAGTGCTGTGTAGACATAGCCTTACTTGACACATCTTGACTTACCGTCTCAGGTTATAGTTTATGGATTAGAGATTGCCTTTGCGAAGCTATGAAGAAAAAGGGAGGTTCTTTACAAACCTACAAATCCTGTTGCTCATTTGCCTCATTATTGAGGAGTACAGGACGCGGCTGCGGTGCCGCCAGTAGTCCCACCTCTGATGCATCCACCTATGGCTGCACCAGCTTGTTGGCATCCCATGCGGCCATTAGCGGACGCATTGGAGGTGACACTATCGGCCACACTGTGTATTGCTTGCCTCAAGCAAGGGACGCATCACATTTCTAACCTACATTTAATGTATACGTCAGCCCGTATACATTAGGCTATGTCCACATGATGTACTGCGGCGCGTACAGTATACACCACAATACATCACGCCTTTTGGGAGCTCACACTACTACGCGCGTACTCCTGCAGCGCGGGCGGCAGGCAGCCCGACAGCCCCATTGACCTGCATTACTCGCGGCGCGTAATCGTCGCAAGTAATTGACATACCCTTTTGGTATGTTCACGCAGCATATTTGCAGTCCATATTTCAGGGTGTAATTGCTCTGCAATATGCCCGACCTACATTTTCCCCAGGGAAAGTGAAAGTCTATGGGAGCCAACACATAGCGTTTTAGTAGAACACAATGGCCAACCCGTACTTCTAAAACACCCAGCGTATTGCCGCCATACACCGTGTGATCCGAGCCTTAGAGAAGATTTTTTTTTTCATGTGTTATTGGAATTGTTGCAGATTGTAAAACCAATGCTTTTATTTCTTTCGGCGCTCTCTTCTTCTTAGGTGATTCGCACTTCCCACGAGCTGGTTGATGTCCTCTGGGTCTCCAGAGAGTATTTTTAGTTGTAGTTTTCCATCATTAGTTGTATATCTCTGATAGTTGGGTGAAAAATGAACTTGCCCTCCTGTGTATCTGTGACTTACATATTCTTTGGCTGCTAGACATTAGGGAATTGTTTAGTGATTGGAGATGTTGTTTTTGGCTTGAGTAGAAAATGATGAGCGCCTGGTGACTTATGTTAGCATTTAAAAGCTTGTCTCGCGTGAGAGAAAACAATACAGACTTTATATATACATATATATGAGAGAGTTAGGGTATATTCACGCAGCGTGTTGGATCTGTTTTTAGATGCATGTTTGGATCAGATTTTCAGACCCTAAACGGACCCAGACATGCATCTAAGGGTATGTTCATAGAGCTTAAATTGCTGCGCATTTCACCACGTACTGCGCTTTATATGCGGCGAAATGCGCGCTACAATTACGGTAATTCATAGCTCTCATAGAGAACTATGGATTACGCGTCGTCTCTCCACGTATTGTACGTGCGGGAGGAGAATTGACATGTCAATTGTCAGCGGCGCTTACGAGCCACTGACAATGCAAGTCAATGGGGCCAGCGCCCCCGTGCTTTGGAATTACGCTTGGTTCCAAAACACACGGCGTATTGCGGTACGTACTATTCGCTCTGCAATAAGCCGTGTGAACATACCCTAACAGTGCAGTTTGGTTTACATTGCTTTCACACGCATCGGTGTTCAGACGAGTGATTGCCGATGCGTTTACTTGCGTCTTTCGGATCCATTCAAAGAATTCTCATGTTAATTCTTGATCCGGTTGAGGTAGCAGGAGTCCTATTTAAAACTATAGGGTGCGATCCTGCTGCAGCCAAATACGCACCTGTGTGTTAGATACATTTTTGATGTGATTTACGCAGCACTTTTGAATGCGTTTTTCAGATCCAACACTGTATATGAGCATCCCCTTAATGAGGTGATAAGCTACACTTTGGCGATGAACTGTGCTTAGAGCAATGTTTTGGAGACTCTTCAAATCGGAAAAGTTTGTCAGGTGCAGAGATTATTTTGGATTATGTGTTGGAAAATCTGATAACAGAAGCTGGAATTGGCAGAGAAACCTTCTACCGTCCAGGTCTGTGTTAATGTGATGGGAAGATGTTCTTCCAGGGGAGACCTTATTCCTGGGCAGGTGCTATTACTTGCTGAGGATAGGACGCGTTGTATGAACTTTGTATAGACAGGGCATTGGACCTTCAATGTTGTGTGTGTGGTCAGAGCTGGGCAGACGTCTGATTCACTGAATCTTTGAGAAGCAAAAGGGAATAATTGTCAAGCCAATATAGATGAGCGTATGTAGATGAGCAATATTGGCTTGACAATTATTCCCTTTTGCTTCTCAAAGATTCAGTGAATCAGAAGTAAATTGAGGATTTGTTACAACCTATAGAGGGCGCAGTGAGCTTTCCAGCTTCTTTCCCATAATGCCTTGTGATATGCAGATGCTTAGTAGTGGGCTAAAATGCAATCAAAACACTACACACCTTAACTGGTGCTCTCCATAAGGAGAGATGTTCCCCTTCTCATTAACTTAGACTAGACAGTCCTACAATGCACCACATGTATCGTAGTGTTAATAAGATGTTAGAGCGGTCTAGTCTAACTTTACACCTTTTATACATTGACTTGATTTATTCCACGAACTGTGGCAAAATTTCACGCTAAGCCAGGCCTCTTTTCCATGAATCCATCCCTATTGTCAGACGAGGCACAGAAGTGTCTAGAAACGGTGTAAAACGCACAGGGCAACGTGTATGAACGGGGCTGCGTCAAAAGTCTGGCATTTTTTCAGCCCCATATGAGGCGCTGTCCCATTCATACATGTTTAAACCGCCCGTACGCCATTATCAGGCGCATTACAGAGCGCCCGCGGCCCTTTGTAATGCGCCTGATTTCGGGGGTCGTGCGGGCGGCGGGGTGCACTAGAACCATATGAAGCTATAGATGTATAGCTTCGCTACGGCAATTCTAGGCGCCTTACTTCTGGGGCAGGTAAACCTGCAGAGCCATCATACTATGCAATGCTATTCTCTTGCAGGTCGACCCTGTATCTTCAGCAGTGACTGCTGTTGCTTCCCTATAATAAGCTGATCACTACGGAAGTGCTCAGACGGCATATTGTGGTGCGCACAGGTACACACTGCACACGCATTCAGCAGTGCTGAAAGTACACGCTGGCCAGCGCGTATTTCCAGTGCAAGGCAGCTCTCTGCATCGTATACTTCATACACCTGAATGACGACGGTAATTGAGCGCTGTACTTGTAAATTGAGTTTACCGTATTTGCGGGGTGTACTTCAACGTAATTATGCGCCAAAATGCACCCCGCAAATACATGGTGTTAGAGAGGTTTTAGCTCTCGGATCCACATTGATCAGCTGAAAACCAATGTGCGCGTCCACGGTAAAACAGTATTGAACAGCAGAGGCCAACTTCTTGGGTGCCACAGAAATGTCTGGCTTCCTTTAGCCCCATTCAGATCACATTTTGTGGCTCTGTCGGGGTGCTCTGAAAAGGGTATCGTGACTTCTACTGCAGTGGACCTATGGGGTTAATAGGGCAAATGTAGTCTCTTTGCAACTACATTTGCTGTATTTTACCATCAAATATGCCTTGTTAGAGGACGCATTCAGGTGGTAGAGAAAGGCACAGATCAGCAGCTATGCTTTCCCATAATCTGTTGCCTCTTTTTTTAGGCTAGGTTTATACAGGTCAGGTCTGCAGCAGACCTACAGTATAAAATCCATACCCACTGGTGCAGGTTTATCAGGGTTCAATCTGTGATAAAATTTGCACCAATTAGTGTACATCCTTACGTGCACATTTTAAAATATTGGGTAACCTACTCTGGACCTGACCCATATAAATGTACTGTAAGTTACTTTACATTGGCTTTATAGTTCAGTATGTAATGTTAGGATTTCATCTGCAAAGGAAGCGGCAGTGGACCCCCGTGGACAGTGTGAGCTGTATGTGACTGCACCTGGTACAGATGTTGAAGGGGTATTTCAGTGTCATAAAGTGATGGCATATAGCTAGGCTATACCAATATTTGATGTCCTGTGCCAGGGCACCATCAGGGCAGTACTTGCAGGGTCTCTGATCAAATAGGAATTGGTAATGGGTGGGAGGGGGTGCTTTGGCTAAATGGGGTCCTACTTCTGTGACCCGCACCGATCACTGATTCAGCGCTGCAGATGGCTTTACCCCTTTAACAGTCCTAATAAGTTATAAAGCGGCAATAATAATGTTTTTAATAGGAAACATATATAATAGGAAAAATCTAAAAAGAGCGCAGAATAAGTTCCCTGGAAAATTGGAAATGGTTCAGTATTATACACAGGCTTCAAAATGTTTTCTTTTTCCAATCCCACAAAATAGGACCTCTTCATTGTGTGATGAAAAGTTATGCAATTTTCTAATATGCTTCGTCTTTAATAAGACCAACATTTCATGCTCTCAAGCCAAGCCGTATAAGAGTAAGAAGCTTGAGCTGTATGAAGGGGTTTTACGCCTCTCAGCACACTTGACGCCTCTTTGGCCGATATCGGGGCACAGCTGTGAGCCGGCGCAGATTTCCACTACAATTTATATCACTTTTCTGTTGTAGATTATAGTGAGTGTGTCGGGCTGCATGAGGTCGCTCTGCTTTCACTTGGACCTGGCCACTTCAAAAAATTTGGCGCAAGCGGTGTAAAAAATTATCAAGGAGCGCAATGTTTTGTGTAATACTTGCATAGAAATTTGGAACGTTTGCACAGAAATTTTGAAAGTTTGCATATTAAGAGTAATAAATGTCTTAGCGCTGTGCTTCTGTTCCTCGTTATTATCCAGATTTCCTGCTTCTAGTCATTGAGAAGTGTCGCTGTTGACTACCAGAGAGCAAAAATCTCACATGGTCATTTTAATGGGATATGGGTGCGCAACTTGGTACAGAGTCTTAGGCTAGGTCTACACAGGAATACCGTCAGATTTTTGGCGGATTCAGTATTTTGAACCTGCCATCAATCCGATGGTGCCCCGTGCTGCCTAAACAGCAATAAAAAATCTGTGCCGTAGTCTAGACCGAATGGATCTATTACTGTCGGGTTTAAAATTTAGAAAGGGAAGATCTCTGCTTAGGGAGAGCGCCTATATAGGCGTGTGGAGATTCGAAATTGCCTTTTTGCACTCCACGAAGCATCTGCGCATCACAAGGCATTATGGGAAAAGAGCTGAGAAGCTCTAGCGCCTTCTATTGGATGTAACAAATCCTCAATTTGCTTTTGACCCACTGGATCTTTGGAAAGCAAGAAGGGATTTTTTGCCAAGCCAGCATCGCTCATCTGCATACAGCCGTTTCGGGGTGTTTGCCCCTCGTCAGTACAGAGCAGAGCGATGCTAGCTTTGCTGAGTGGGAGGCAATGAGTAGCTCAGAAAGGGAAGAATATGGCAGAATATGCAGCATGTTGTGTATTTCGCCAGATGTAATGCCAGTAAGGGCTTGTCCCCAACGGCACAGGTTTTCAGTCGGATTTACAGACGTTTTTCGGATCTGAAAGCCGACTGTCAACCTTTTACATTAAGTTAAATAGAAAATGCACGGATTTTCCTCCTGACTTTTTGACACCGCCGGCGGTCCGAAAGACTTAGAACATGTTCATTCTTTCGATTTGTTTTCGGGCAGAACATGAACATGTGGGTGCGAAGGGGGACGGCTTGAATCCACAAACCGCAGACAAAAGCCGTCCCCCCTGCGTGCCAAATATATGGACTCTGCCATGTAGACGTACCCTAAGGCTATGTTCACACGGGTTAAAATGGGACATATCTCGGCCAATATTTCGCGCCGTACTGCGCTAAATACGGGGCGAGATACATCCCAGTCATTACGGTAATCCACAGTTCTCATAGAGAACTATGGATTACGTCTCCTCTCCCCGCTCGCACAATACGGCGAGCGGGGAGAGAAGTCACAAATCAATTACTCACGGTATATACGCGCCAAGAATAATGAATGTCTATGGGGCCGGCGGGCTACCGACGTCCCGCAATTACACCGTGTGAACATAGCCTAACTTTGCTTAGTTGCAGCTGCATGCAGGATTTTTGTCTGATGCAACAGTTTGTTAGGTCACACGACCTGCTCTCTGTTTGGATGATAGACACTGTGCTTCTGATGCTGACATGAGGTCTGTCTCTCTATACATTCCTATGAGACTGAGTCTGAACCTCCCACAGGAATGCACAGAGAGAGTAATTTCCTGAACACACAACCATGTAGTATGTTTCAGCAACTCAGAGTGCATGCAGGTCACGTGACCCAGTGGCAGCAGTGAGAAATCCTGTATTCAGCTGCAGGTAAGCAAGAATACTGCCACTACTTTGTACCTAGAAACAATTTCTAATGAACTAAATGGGAACCCCCACCCTCTCCCCCCCGAAGGGATCCATTAAAGGGGTTGTCTCACTACAATGAATAGCTTTCAAAATGTAGGGATCACTAAATGAAGACATTTTACAAATATATTGCGTTGTTCATCTTCTTTTGTTAAGGAGCTACAAGTGATTTTATCACCTTCTGTGCTCTCGCTGGTTCCCCAAGTGACCGACCTGTGTACTCCTTCTCCCCTGCTGTTTGTTCTACCCTAATAGATTGTAAGCTCTTGCGAGCAGGGCCCTCACACCTTGTGTCTCATTTGTCAGTAGCTTTTTTATAATGTAATGTCTGGTTTGTCTGTGCTTATTCCCTCTATATTGTAAAGTGCTGCGGAATATGTTGGCGCTATATAAATAAAGATTATTATTATCTGATAGCAGGGAGTGAAGTCATCACACAGGTCACGGCAGTTTGAAAGATTGTTATCTGATCTTTCAGACAAAAGACAGTATTTACTCTACTGTTTACATTAGCTCAGAAGCTTCTCTGGGCCTCAGAGAAAGTAATTTATCTAATCTAGACTAATAAACAGAGAAGTCTGAATACACCAAGCTCATATGCTAATTACAGACAGCTTGACCAGGAAGTGACAGAGACCAGCAGCGTTATTTCATTCATGCATCCTAAATAACTTTGAGATGAGACAACCCCTTTAAGCCTTAATAAACAAGTAAATGTCAAAAAAAGGACCTAGGGTATGTTCACACAGCATATTGCAGCGCATATTGTACGCGCCTTCATCCGCTGGGTGGTTTAGAAGTACGCGCAGGCCAGTGCATACTTCTAAAGCTGGGGGGGGGGGGGCATAGACAACCCCCCTCTCCCCGATGTTCAATATGCGTCGAGAAAAACGGGCGTAATTCACGGTTCTCTATGAGAACTATGAATTACCGTAATTGCGGGGCGCATTTCGACCGTATTACAACGGAATTACATGCCCGTAACTCATCTTCTGCCCTGTGCTGACTTTTGGTGGACATTTTTACAGGATAAATTTGGAGGTTTTATTGATTTGATGACCGAAACAAAAGTCAAGCCTCAAGGCAAAATTGTCCAGCCTTTATTTACCAATGTAGTGACTAGGCAGAGCAAAGCTTTTTTATTATTATTATTATTATTATTATTATTTATTTTAAAGCGCCATGATTCCAGGGCGCTGTACATTCGAGGGGGTTACATACATTACATAAGTCAAACGAGTACAGTGATAAGGGATAATGACAATTGGCATGACAGAGGGAGAGAGGACCCTACCCGCGAGGGCTTACAATCTACAAGGAGGGGGAAAGAGACAGGAGGTGAGGGGCAGACAAGTCTGTGGAGGAAGTAGTGACAAGTTTAGTGAAGGTTATAGGCAAGCCTGAAGAAATGGGTTTTCAGGTTTGCTTTTGAAGCTGGTGAAAGTGGAGGAGTCTGATGTGTTGGGGCAGTGAGTTCCAGAGTGTGGGTGAAGCACGGGAGAAGTCTTGGAGACGGTTGTGTGAGGAGCTGATAAGGGGAGAGCAGAGGAGAAGGTCCTGTGAGGAGCGGAGAGTGCGTGGGGGGAGATATTTGGAAATTAGGGCAGAGATGTATGGAGGGGAGAGGTCATGGAGAGCCTTGTAGGTCATGGTTAGTAGCTTGAAATGAATTCGCTTTTCTTCCTTTGTTCTACTGGGATACAATCCTTTTAAGAAAATAATGTGGATAACGTAATGAACCATAATCCCTACTTTTTTAGCTTGAAAATAGGGGTTATTGCAGCACTGGGGTAATTTCCACTATTGCTGGAGATAAGAGGTCACCCGGAACAAGAGTTGCTCTTTGCAGTGACTTCTTGTGTTAATTGAATAAAATCCTGATAAGGGGATTATGTATCTCCGTAATGACACACAAAATCTATGAGAAGTTGAAATGGTGAAGTAATAGCAGCTCACCTAAAACAACAGTCTGTATGATATGTTGTGAGGGTCCATGGAAAATCCGAGAGGCCACCACATCTACAAGTAGGGCCAATAAATCCAGCACCATTTAAAATCTATAATTGCTTTTATTACAGCTCCATAAAAATACAGTAGCAATAGTCAGTTAAGACTGACGCGTTTCGAGTGTGTAATATGCTGCGATTAAGGGTAGTACACACCCGAAACGCGTCAGCCTTAACGGACTTTCACTACTGTATTTTTATGGAGCTGTAATAAATCCGACCAATAAAACAGTGCTGTGTAGACTTAGTCTAATGTTAAAGTGTATTTTAAGCCAAAACTCGGAGTGGAACTACCAGAAATAAAAAGCTATAATGAAAAGATTTGCGTGTTTTGGATGCACTCCTGGTTTTGGCTTGCAAATACTGATGCAAACTACTGACCAAAATAAACTCCTGTGTGAGCCTTACAGCCAGGGTCAGACTGAGGTGCATTGGGCCCACCAGTAAAATTTTATTTCTGGGGGGCTCACCAGTGGCGCTGATTGTGGGGGTGCACTAGTGGCGCTGATTGTGGGGGTCCACCAGCGGCGGTAATTCTGGGGACCCACCAGTGGCGGTGATCTTGGGGGCCCCCCAGGGGAGGTTATCTTGGGGGCCCACCAATGGCACCAGGAGAGGAGATCTTTGGGGTCCACAAGGGGAGGTGATCATGGGGGCCCACCAGTGGCACCCGGGGAGGTGATCTTGGGGGCCCTCCGGTGTGCGGTGATTGATTCCGGGGGCCCACCGGTGTGCGGTGATTCCGGGGGCCTACCGGTGTGCGGTGATTCCGGGGGCCCACCAGTGGCGCTGATTCTTGGGGGACCACTCTACAGCTCCTGTACCTGCCTCTTATACTTTGCCTCTTGCTTTTTGCCTCTTTCTCTCTGCCTTTCTGCAGAGGTTTAAAAAAACCTCCAGCTCTGCCATCCTCATGGGCCTGACACCACAACACCCCGGGTGCCATATAAGCAATCAGGGAAATAGTAGAAAGTAGAAAACACCGATCGTAAAAATCTATTACTGAGGACAGTTATACTCTGCTGAATTTATGGGTGAAATGTTGTGAATGTTAATTGACTACTTATGTGACATTGCTTTTCCTTTTTAGGGACAGAAGGGTTATCCCGGACCCCAAGGTCATCCTGGTGAACCGGTAAGACGATTGCCCTCTGTGTAAATGACAGTCACAATGCATTGGTTTGTCTGCAGGTTAGTATAGGTGAATCTATCCTGACATAGAAGCAGGTGAGGCGTTCTAGAGAAAGGTCAGGAAGACACAGCGGGATCATTTAGATTTGCAAATTTACAATACCCAAGTCGTATAATAGTGGTTTTCTTGTATTCGGATGTATGGTTGCTAATCCCACGCAGAGTAGCTGCCTCTTAAGGATCTTTTACCACACGGTCTGTCATGAGTGGCTGCTGTATTAGGGCTGCTGTCTCTCCAGTCTCTGGAGTACTCTGAAAATGACAGCCAGAAATAGTTTGCAGAATTATACAAAATAAATGTGTGTATTTAACGTGACGTTAGTGGAAATGGGGCAGCACTCAGTGTTATGCCTAATCCATCTATTAACCCTTACGGTTGTGCTTTGCAGCGCCGGCCAGTGACAGCATTAATGTGCACACTGTAACCCGCTTGTTTCCCCGCGATCCCCCCCCCCCCCCCCACTTCATGTTTGGATAAGTTCAGCTGCGCAGGGATAGAAATGAATAGTAGGGTTGTTTCAAGAGAGGCCATTGACTCTTTAAAGCATCTTGGCAGCGAGCGAAAGGCCCCAAACCGTTCCATGTGTTATAGATAAAGACTTCGCTGACACCTTAAAGGAACTCATCCCGTTTGAGTATTTGGTTAGGAGGAAGGATAGGTTCTTGCGATTAGACTCCCAATTGGGTGACTTGCAAAGGGTTAAAGGGACATTTCAGTCATCAATGAGTATTCATGAAGTCTTTCATTTCTCTTGCAGGGTGAACATGGACCAGAAGGAAGTCCAGGGGCCAAAGGTTATCCTGGCAGGCAGGTGCAGTAAATCTTACCATGCTGTGAGCAGGTTATCTCTGCAGGGTGCGGGGGTGATAGATAGACAGGTAGTTTTGTATATAGGCATGTGTTTGTAAGAAGAATCAATGAAAAAAGTTTTTAGTTTTTTATTTTTATTTTAAGGGTGCTTTCGCACGTAGCGTTTTTGGCGCATTTTTTTGTGCAGAAAGGCGCAGCAATTAATGCTATACATTTTCTGCACCAAAACCGCACCGTATGAAAGTATCTCTTGAGTCACAAGGAATCGGATTCATCTGTTTCTCTCCATCTCATTGGTTTAGAATTGTCTTGTGTGCAGGTCCAACACTTTACATCTGCAGGTCCTAAATATAGAATATGGGCTGCTTATAAGGGTGTGTTCACACAGTGTGTTGGATCCGTTTTGGATCCGAAAAACGCACCCAAAAGCGCTGCGTAAATCACACAGGTGTGTGTTTGGAGGCGTTTTGTCCACTGCCTGTAAAAAAATCAGCGGAAAAAAACGTACAATTTTGGTGCGTTTTGCGTTTTTTGCGTTATTTTTCTGCAGACATGCACAGCATTGTAAAAAAGACAAAAAAACGCTGAAAAAACTGATGTTTTTCTGTGCAGTGGAGACCTAGCCTAAGGAGATGTTCACACGGCATGTTCAATACATTTTTGTATACGTTCATGATCTGAAAAAAAAAAAAACATTCAAAAGAGCTGTGTAAAACGTAACCAAAATGCATCCAACACGTAGGTGCGTTTGGATGCAGTTTGGCAGCAGCAGAAACGCACCCTAAAGTTTTAAATAGGGTATCTTCTGCCTCTTTTGGATCAAGAGTTGACATGACAATTCTTGGAATGGATCCGAAAGACGCATCAGAAAGACGCAAGTAAACACTCATTGGCAATCACTCGTGTGAACACCAATGCGTGTTTTACATTGAAAGCAATGACAATCACACTGCACATTGTTAGATGCGGGTTTTGCTCCGTTTAGGGTCTGAAATACATATCCAAACACGCATCTAAAAACGGATCCAACAGGTCATGTGAACATACCCTTATAGTCCGCTATTTCAGGTTGGCTACAAGCGGAGTTTCATGATATTAAGGCTAGGTCTACACGGCATTGGACAGAAAACTCACTGAAAACCAAATCCTAAAACCGATCATAAAACTGAGTTTTTTGTCCAGTGCATGTCAAAAACAGCTTAAAAAAAAAAAGTATTTTGTTGCGTTTTGCATTTTTTTTTGCACGTTTTTGGTGGGGTTTTTTTGCAGTAATGCACAGCATTATAATTGCTGTGGATTTCTGCAAAAAACAAGTCAAAAAATGTCCAACACTTTGCATAGACTCCAATAGCAAATTTGTGTAAATTGTCAAGTGCTGCGGAATATGTTGGCGCTATATAAATAAAGATTATTATTATTATTTTCTGTTCTGCTTTGTTGTTTTTTGCAACATGTTTCAAAAAACGACCAGCAGCAAAAACGAGAAGAAAAAAATATGTTCTGTGGAGACTGCAGAACGTTTTTACTATTTGAAGTCCATGGGATCTGTTTTCAGTAGTTTTTAGAAAACGAAAAACGCTGAAAAAATGGCCGTTTTTGTGTGCTGTGTACACAGAGCCTAAGACTATGTCTACTCGGCATAAGTTAAAATGCCACTGGAAAGCAGACAGTATTTTAACTTCATCGTACCACGGTTTTTGGTGCAGGTTTGCACAAAAACCCGCGGTCGGTTTATAGATTTCAGCTTAGATTTACAACATAGAAGTGTTCGGGAAACTAACGGAAGATAGAACATGTTTGATATCCTGGTGGGTTAGAAATCCATCAATAGAAAATCCGCGCTGTGTAGACTACAGCTCGGATTTTCTATTGCGGTCTATGGGGCACCGGTTACAGTCGGATTTTCTATTGCTGTCTAGGGGGCACTGGTTACAGTCAGATTTTCTATTGCTGTCTATGGGGCACTGGTTACAATCGGATTTTTTATTGCTGCCTATGGGGCACTAGTTACAATCGGATTTTCTATTGCCGTCTATGGGCTCTGGTTACAGTCGGATTTTCTATTGCCGTCTAGGGGGTGCTGGTTACAGTCGGATTTTCTATTGCGGTCTATGGGGCACCGGTTACAGTCGGATTTTCTATTGCGGTCTATGGGGCACCGGTTACAGTCGGATTTTCTATTGCGGTCTATGGGGCACCGGTTACAGTCGGATTTTCTATTGCGGTCTATGGGGCACTGGTTACAGCCCGGATTTTCTATTGCGGTCTATGGGGCACCGGTTACAGTTGGATTTTCTATTGCGGTCTATGGGGCACCGGTTACAGTTGGATTTTCTATTGCGGTCTATGGGGCACCGGTTACACTTGGATTTTCTATTGCGGTCTATGGGGCACTGGTTACAGTCGGATCTTCTACTGCGGTCTATGGGGCACCGGTTACAGTGGGATTTTCTATTGCAGTCTATGGGGCACCGGTTACAGTTGGATTTTCTATTGCGGTCTATGGGGCACTGGTTACAGTCAGATTTTCTATTGCTGTCTATGGGGCGCTGGTTACAGTCGGATTTTCGATGGATTGTAAATACTGAATCCGTCGATAATACGACCAGAAACCAGTGCTGTCTAGACAAGGGCTGAAGAGAATTAGTATTATTAAAGGGTTTTTTTTCTATCTTGATCATCTCCTTTTTGATCAGTGAGGGTCTAACCCCAGAGATCTCCTCCAGTCGTGGCAATGAAGTCGGAACAGTGGGGGGAGAGGGGGGGGGGTTGCTGAGGTTCTTCATTACAAATGTTTTTTCCTGTAGACCTGAATGTTGGGGATCTTTCACCAGCCCCATTGACTTGAATGGGGTCACACTCGAGTTCCCTGGACAATTAGGTGGTTGGGTTTCACTATGCAGAGGAAAAACAGTGACGGTGATACGGTTCCGACCCAGTGCTTCATCCCTCTTTTTTTTCTCATGATTTATGGGGGTCCCAGATGTCAGACCCCCACCGATCATAAGGTGATCCAATATCCTAGCAATCTGCCATCACTTTATAAGATATATATTTTGGTATATGTGTATGTATGTGTGTGTGGATATGCATATATGTATATGTATATGTATAAATGTGTGTATATATATATATTTTTTTTTCCTCTCTTTCTTTTATTTATTCATGTCAAAGCACATTCTATCCTAAATCCTAGTTTTTTTTTGTTTGTTTTTTTTCACATACATATGTGTGTGTACAACATCTGAGAGTACAGAACACTTTAAACCTTTTTATTGTACCTCTAGACTTCATAACCTCTTAAACTGAGGGCCATGGTAATCACTATTACAGGAGACCTTCAATGAGAAATATATTTAAAAGTTATAAGTCGTGATTGACACTCCTTTTCTCTTCTCCATTCATAATATAAATGCTAAATACAAAGTTCAAAATAGCACCTTTATTACCCTTAGTGATAGACCCTAAACAAATCCAGCAGGCTATAATGGCTACATCCAGTCACTTCAACCTTTTTTTTTTTAATTAATTCTTGTTCGTTTTTAAATAAAGTTGTTTGTTCTATTTCCTCCCCCCCCCCCCTTTTTATAATAATTCTTCTTGTAATACTTTTAAAATGATATGGTATTTCTATGTGGATGTACAACTTATAAATGTGATCTATACATAATCTATTTATTCAATTTTTATCTAATTTTTAAACTTTTACCTGATTGTTCCCTTAACCTTTGACCCTTGTTTGACATGTGCAGACCTGGCAGTTTTTTGTATTTAACCCCATGGTTTTAGCACTTTGTGTATGGAACTGAGGAAGTGTGGTCTACACACGAAACGCGTATTCCAATTGCTATTTGTAATAAATCTTCAACTAAAGACGTTCAGCGCTGTCATTACAGTCCATTTAAAGAAGTTTTTTCCTGGGCAAACCGGAGAAAATCTTCACACCTTTTGGATCACTTTATGAGATAGGAATACACTTTTAAGTCTGGGGAAATGTGTGCCCCATGAGAAGAAGAATCTCCGGAAACCTCGTACAGAAGGAATGATATTGACTGTGCTTTTATTAGCTACACTATCAGGAGCTGTAAATCTAAAGGCTACGTAGCAGATTTCTATAGAAATTCTGGTGAGAATTCTCTACTGAAAATATGCAACAATTTATAGTTCGGTCCTAAGGAATGGAGTCTTAAAATCTTTCTTGGTGGGGAAGGGGGGGGGGGGGTGATCTGTAAAGAATATATACTGCAGAATAAAAAAAAAATCTGTACCATGCCTGTCCTGCTGCAATTGAAATCCACAACCAGATCCACATGGAAGAACATGCAAATTGGAAATCTGAACCTACACTAGCAAACCAGTGTGGAGATGCCCTCTCCTTGTAACATTTGCACTCGATTGGGATCTGTAACCATTCCTTCCATGTTCAGCATAGATAAAGTAGTGTTTCCATTTACTTCTGGATTTGAAGCCTAAATTTAGATTCAGCCGGGAAACAAGGGTAAAAAAGAATAATAAACCTCCTCTTGCATATCAGATCTGCGAAAGGACTGACCGTAAATACAGGATGAATCAAGAAGGAGATAGAATCCATAAAATCCTATTCTGCTTACTATTATGAGCACAACCTTACATTTTGGGAACAATTGTGATGGTACATATTCACATGAATAGGATAATATTAGGATATTAGTGTTTTTGTAATATGGTTTCCACATCCAAACTCCCTGTACATTCACTAAACTTAGATCACTGTAAATCCTTATTGTTAGGAGAGTGGGTGTGGAAACCATATCAAGACAAAAAATATGGCTGCATTACATCCATATGAAACAGCCTTTGTTCACATCAGTTTCCGAGATTCTGATAAAAGTTGCTGTCACAGATTCCATCAAAAATCATGGACAGACTAATGTAGAAAACCCAACGGACCCCATTGTAGTCCTCTGTGTCCTGTTAGGGATCTTGCACTGCCATTATGTTTGTGATTGCACTCCTATGGTGGGATAAAACAATACAAATTAGAATATGGATGTGAACAGAGCCTTAGAGGGGTTTTCCCATCTCACACATTTCAATAGGATACACCTTAAAGGGGTTGCCTCACTACAAGGATTGCTGCTTTTTCTGTTAAAGATCTTGCAAAAAAAAAAGTCACTTTGCAATATGTGTCCATTAACAGTGTCCTACCTATTCTGAGATATCCCCTCTTGTATGGGCTGCATCAGCTCCTCAGGTCGGTATAGCTACAGACCTGTTTGGTTGCTAGCGCTGCTCGCTATAGCTACAGACCTGGTGTCCTCAGCAGCTCTTCACTGCAGGCCAGTAGAAACCAGTAAACACAGCCCTGAATTCAAAAATGAAACAGAGAAAATAGGACTGAGGTAAGACGAATTGATGGAGTGAGACAACCCCTTTAAGGGCGGCATGTATGAAATTTGGCGTTTAAACGCTAAATTTCATGTGCATAATATTAGTATAGAATGCGCTTGTTTTTTTTTTTAACCCGCTCTACATAAATCAGGCGCATTCTAGCGCTTGTACAACGTTTCTGGCTCAGATAATGCACTTTCAAAGTGCTCTACCTGTTTCAGCAGTAATGCGCCTAAAAATGCCGTTGCGAAGCTATGAAACTATAACTTCGTACGGTTCTAGTGCGCCCCGACTTCTGCACACCCCCCGAAATCAGGCTCATTACAAAGTGCCGCGGTGCTTTGTAATGCGCCTGATTCTGGCGCACGGGATATTTAAAAATGTAGTGAACAGGGCTGCGCTGGATATCGGGCTGAAAAGAGGCCAGGTGTCTGGCGAAGCCCCATTCACACGTCGCCCTAAATGTGTACTATGTGCAGGTCCTCAAGGTGGGACTGGTATCTCTAAAACACCACTTACCCTCAAAAGTCTCTGTTGAGAACGGAGAGGTGGTCAGCTTTTCCCCATTCATTACAATGAGAGTTCCGAGTACAGCCGGTAGGTGTTCTATGAGGCTGCTAGATATTGCAGGTTCAGAGGTCTTCTCTCTCAAAAAAATGCATACACTATAAAAATTAAACTACTTCTACACGGCACTGGTTTTTGGTCGGATTTTATGCGGATTCAGCATTTTGAATCCACAAAACATCTGACTGTAAACCATCCCTACAACACCCCGCAATAGAAAATCCGAGCTGTGGTCTACACCGCTCAGGTTTTCTGAGGTCGGATTTCAAATCCAAAATCCGATCAAAACACATGTTCTGTAATCCGTCGGAAAACGGTGGATTATAGTACTGTTCAATGTGGGCCGGCCGAAAACTGACTGCAAAATCCGCACCAAAAAACGCTGTGAAAAACTAAAACAGAGTGTAAAATACCGATTGGAGTCTATAATAAAATCCGAAAATATTTTACTTCTGCCGTGTAGACGAAGCCTTAGGGTAAGTTCACACGGCTTTTTTTTGGGACCCATTTCACCACGTATTTCACGGCGTACTGTGCTCTAATATGAGCGAAATGCGCCCCAGTCATTACGGTAATCCATAGGTCTCATAGAGAACTATGGATTACGCCTCCTCTCCCCGCTCGCACAATACGATCGTATTGTACGCGCGGGGAGATAAGTCACATATCATGACACGCGAAAGCGCGACTCCGCGAACACCCGGCGTAATTGCGTGACGTACAGTACGCCCCGCAATTAAGCCGTGTGAACTTACCCTTACTCTTGGTTCATCCTAAACTTATTGATTGACAAAATATCAGGAAGACTGATCACTGCCAATAGTACAGGCAGAGGTTGGAGTAATGTAATTATGGGGAAGCTGCACCAATATGGCCGTCACCATGGATGTGTCTCACCTCGTGTGTCTTCCTGTGTAAGAGAATATTGCTGAATAGAGTCATAAAGGTAAAATATTTTTAGTTTTTGTTAATGGGAAAGGAAACCCTGTGCGCATTGTTGGGTCTGACGTGTAAAACGACTACATAACATTAATGCAGATGAAAAATGATCTACAAATGTAAGGAGCAGAATTAAGAACAATAGCACAGCTTGATTTTCACCATTTTGCCAATTTGTATTTCCATATCAATTAAAAACAGATGTTTGTATAAAGTGGAGCTCAGACAGGATATCTATGTGTCTCTCCAGATTGCATTGTATCTCTTACTGGATAGACTCCAAAGCAGAATATTTAAGATTTCATTCTATGTCGTTTTGTGCAATGATCCAAGACAAAGTATAGATTCTAACTTTGCAGCTTGTTGTCAGTTCAGTCTTCTGCTCCATTATTTTTGTTACTGCGCCTTATTAGTATATATCCTATGCCGTAGGCCCCAAACTAGTGACCCATGAGCTAGAATATAGACAGGGTGTTGCTTTCTGTAGGGGAGGGAACCTGATGTATAGCAACCAATGTTAAAGGGGTTGTCTCACTACAGACAATATTGCAAAGATCATTGTCTGATAGGTCCGGGTCGAACCTTTGGGACCCGCACCTATCTCCTAAATGAGCCCCAAAACTTCTCTGCTCTGCGCTATGCTGGGCTACACTCGGAACTCCCATTTATGTCTATGGGAGAATCCCGGCCACCTCGCCATTCAGAATAGAGAGGTTTCGGGGCTTGTTTAGGAGATAGGTCCACCTCTAGGACCCGTATCTATCAGACAACAATGGTATATCCAAGCAATATGCCATCATTGTCTGTAGTGAGACAACGCCTTTGAGCCCCAATCAAGTAGTGTTCACTTTGATTGCAGATATGGCAATTTCTGAAATCCTAATCCCAAATTGCACCATTTGTCGGCACTGCAATAAAAATTACCGAGTGTGTTATTAGCCATTGAAATCGGAGAGCACATATTGCAGTATTTTAGTGGGTAAGGACCTACACAGGAATGGGATCTTATCAAGAGTTGCAGCGTTTCCAAAGAAGGAAGAGAAAAAAATTCGGTACACTGTATGATCCAGAGTAGAAAACATCTCCTGCTGGCAGATGTGGAAACGCCATGTATTGCATTTCATAGCAGATTGCTGATGGTTTCTAAATCCAAGCTGCCTTCATCTCAGGGAGGGGCTGTCATGGCGAGGTATCACTCTTAAGTACTATTTACCTGATGGAGATCGGCTCCTGCATCATATGTGGCAGCTAAAGATTGGAGCTCAATTCTCTTAAAGAGAACCTGTCACATAGTTGATGCCTCCCTTGCTGAGGACAGAACAAGCTAGTGGCAGACCTGCTGTTCCCAGCGCTGTGTCCCTTATTCTGTAAGATGCTGCAGTTTTAGAGTATTTAAGGCTCAAATCTTATTCATGAGCAGGTGTTAGCCCCGCCCACCAAAGGCTAGCCACGCCCACCTGACAGTTATTCACATGTTTCTACCTATTCAAACTAATAGGTTAATCAGTTATGAGGTGGGTGGGGCTAGCCTCATGTGGGCGGGGTATGAATTAAACAGACTCTTTTCAGGCTAAAAATTGCAGGTTTGAACATTAAATGCTCTAAAACGCCAGCATCTTACAGAATAAGGGACACAGTGCTGGAAACAGCAGGTCTGACACTGGCTTGTGCTGTACTCAGCAAGGGGGGCATCACCTACATTTTTGATGCATCTTTGGATGCATTTTTTGTGCAGAAAGGCACAGTAATTAATGCTCTACATTTCTGCACAAAAGACGCATTAAAAGTGCTCCATGTGAAAGCACCCTTTAGATAATTGTTGCCCATACACCTCTGAGGACAATCCCTGGCTGTCACCCCCCACATACACCTGCTGGAATGAAGAACAGTTTTGTTCTAGCAGCTCCTGCTCCGACTGACCCAAGGTATTCTGGTGCCCTAGGCAAATAAGGCATATAGCTCCCCCACCCCAATGGAAAATTTAGCCCACTGCTTACCTCCTTGCACCCCTTCCTGCCTGAGATGCAGAGACGTCCTAGGTGGTCGTATACCTGCCATCTCGGCCCTGCAGTATATTACTTTTTCCAATATCTGCCCAACAAGTGACTGTTGGGGGAAGAGAGAAGCTGGAACGTGACAACCCAATATCATTTTAAAAAATGGTGGTCTGTGCGAGACAAGTCCTTTAATAATTTTTGGACTCTGGAAACTCTGGATTTTCCCCTTCCATTGAGCAAGTGGATAATTAAGAGTAGAGAAATAAAATGATGACAAATTTCAATATACAGGCAGTCCGGGTTACAAACGGGATGGGGACTGTAAGTTTGCTCTTAAGTTAAATTTATGTGTAAGTCGGAACAGGTATATTTATTACATATAACTCCAACACAAAAAGTTTTGTGTTTTTTTTCGCTTTTTTCGTTTTTATATTTGTTTTGCTGTCTGTTCCCTGTTAAGAAGATTTCACCTCATGTGGCATGCTGGAACTTGTCGTTCTACAGTTACTATCTGCTGTGGAACATGGAACTACAAGTTCCAGCATTCCCCATAAGTCCCTGTTTGTAACTAGGGGACAGATGTACGTCGGAACGGTGTAAGTCGAGGACTGACTGTATTTGGAAATAATACTTAGTACCAAGTTTTTTGCCTTTTTAATACTGGAAAATAAATAACTTGTACTGAATAGTCGTTAAATTAGAAATGGCCAAATGTCTTGACACCAAAGAGCAATGAGACTCCCTAGATCCTTTAAGCACTTCTTGCATAGATACAGACAAGACGTTTACAATGTCCAGTCCCTGATGTCGGTCATTGAGGCCAGAGGAACAGTTACACTTTACAATTATTTGTATTTTACGCACCATTAATTCCAAGGTGCTGTATTCTCTTTGGTGTAGGAGAATGAACCTTGTTATAGTAGCACCAGTAATATTTACATTACAGTAGTGGCAAGCGTGGAAGACCGAGCACCTGACAGGACTTTTGCTGCTGCTGCTTGACACAAGCACACACCTAACCTACAAAAAGTCCTATTGCCTTCATATAATGTGCATGAGTCAAGCTATGCGGAAGTATCTTATGTGTAGCATCCATTTTGCCCTAATAGGCCATGTAGAAAGGCGTTATTTAAAGCTTTCACATTTCAGATGATAGGACAAAATTAAACCCAAAAGTCCAGGTGTTTCTATTCATCTTTTGACTGTGAGAAGACAACACCAGGATGTGTTATTGGGGTGAATGCACATAGGGTGGATTTGCTTGGGGAATACAGTACCAGCCATGTGGATAAGATTAGAACAAATCCCATCCACATGCTGCTGAAATTTTCTGTGTTCAAAGTGACCTGTGGTTAGGATTTAAAAAAAAGAAAAAAAAATTCCATGGAATTATTGAAAATTTTCTCCATTGAATCCAGCAAACCTGTTGTCGCAAATTTTGATGTGGATTACCTGCAGATCTACTGGAAAATCCACAGGTTTAGGAAAAAAATTATACTTACCATAGAAATCCTCTGGAGCTCCTTTGGGAATGCTTCCCTGGTCGCCTGCTGGGCTCTGATATCTATCTATCTCATTATCTATCTCATTATTATTTATCTATCTATCTATCTATCTCATATCTATCTATCTCATATATATCTTTCTATCTATCCCATATATATCTATCTATCTATCTATCTATCTATCTCATATCTATCTATCTATCTATCTATCTATCTATCTATCTCATATCTATCTATCTATCTCATATCTATCTATCTATCTATCTCATATCTATCTATCTATCTCATATATATCTATCTATCTCATATATATCTATCTATCTCATATCTATCTATCTATCTCATATCTATCTATCTCCTATCTATCTATCTCATATCTATCTATCTATCTATCTATCTCCTATCTATCTATCTCATATCTATCTCCTATCTATCTATCTCATATCTATCTCCTATCTATCTATCTATCTATCTATCTCATATCTATCTATCTCTTATCTATCTATCTATCTATCTATCTATCTATCTATCCATCTATCTATCTCATATCTATCTATCTATCTATCTATCCATCTATCTATCTCATATCATATCTATCTATCTCATATCTATCTATCTATCTATCTATCTATCTATCTATCTCATATCTATCTATCTCATATATATCTATCTATCTCATATCTATCTATCTATCTCATATCTATCTATCTATCTATCTCCTATCTATCTATCTATCTATCTATCTCCTATCTATCTATCTCATATCTATCTCCTATCTATCTCCTATCTATCTATCTATCTATCTATCTATCTATCTCATATCTCTCTATCTATCTATCTATATCTATCTCCTATCTATCTATCTATCTATCTATCTCATATCTATCTCATATCTATCTATCTATCTATCTATCTATCTATCTATCTATCTATCTCATATCTATCTATCTATCTCATATCTATCTATCTATCTCATATCTATCTATCTATCTCATATCTATCTATCTCATATCTATCTATCTATCTATCTATCTATCTATCTATCTATCTATCTCATATCTATCTATCTATCTCATATCTATCTATCTATCTATCTCATATCTATCTATCTCATATTTATCTATCTATCTCATATTTATCTATCTATCTCATATCTATCTATCTATCTATCTCATATCTATCTATCTATCCCATATCTATCTATCTATCTATCTATCTATCTATCTATCTATCTATCTATCCATCCATCTATTCCCAAGAGAACTACAGAGGATTTCTATGGTAAGTATAGTGTTTTTCCTAAACCTGTGAATTTTGCAGTAGACCTGCAGTTAATCCACATCAGAATTTGTGACAATAGCTTTGCTGGATTCAGTGGAGAAAATTTTCAATTATTCCATGGAATATATATATACTTGCTGAGACAAGTCCAAGATGGCCACTGAAATCTCAGGGAGTGACCGCAGGGTGGAGATTTAAAAAAAATAAATAAAAATCACATAGTTTCTTGCACCAATCAGGAATACAAAAGTAGCGATGAGGATCTGCAGCCCGAGCTTCCCCAAATCAGACTGCGAAGAGAATTGGGAGTTTTGTGGCACCCAGTACACTTTTCTGCTTGAAAAACAGTCCCAAAAACCACTGGGGAATCATGGACAAAATTAGTGATAAAAAACCGTTCAAAAAACCAAAACTGCCGAAAAACCCACCGTTTTTTGTGTCAAAAAACAGTCCAAAACCCGGTTGCAATGATCGGTTCTGCTGAGGTCAAAACCGAGCTGTTTTTGTCCTTTGCCGGGTAAATGCACCCTAAGATTCATTATGAATGCATTGCATGTTTGTGCTTATCGGCATTCAATTAAAAACAGATGTTATGTGCCCTCAACTAGCATTTGACCCCTCTAGAAAGCCACAGTCATGGTTGTAGACATGGTTTCATTTCTCAGGGAGTAATATTACACGTAACGGATTTGCTGCAGAAAATTTCCACCAAAAAATTGCAAAGAAAATGGCATCAAATTGTGCAGATTCCCTGCGATGAACAGTGGGTTGTCTAAAATTATATATATGCACATGCACAAACATGCAATGCATTCATAATGAATCTTAGGGTGCATTTACCCGGCAAAGGACAAAAACAGCTCGGTTTTGACCTCAGCAGAACCGATCATTGCAACCGGGTTTTGGACTGTTTTTTGACACAAAAAACGGTGGGTTTTTCGGCAGTTTTGGTTTTTTGAACGGTTTTTTATCACTAATTTTGTCCATGATTCCCCAGTGGTTTTTGGGACTGTTTTTCAAGCAGAAAAGTGTACTGGGTGCCACAAAACTCCCAATTCTCTTCGCAGTCTGATTTGGGGAAGCTCGGGCTGCAGATCCTCATCGCTACTTTTGTATTCCTGATTGGTGCAAGAAACTATGTGATTTTTATTTATTTTTTTTAAATCTCCACCCTGTGGTCACTCCCTGAGATTTCAGTGGCCATCTTGGACTTGTCTCAGCAAGACATTGTGTGTACTCCAGGCTCTTTTTTTTTAATTTTTTTTAAATAATATAAAATGAGTCGTGCGGTAACCACTGCCGCATCAAGCACCAGTAGCAATGAGGATCTGCAGCCCGGGCTTCCCCAAATCAGACTGCGTCGAAGAAAATTGGGAGTTTTGGTGGCAGTGGCGCATAACATCCTTGTTCGGTGTGCAGGATCTTTCTGTGTTAAAAAAGTGCAAAAGGACCTGCAAAAAAACCCACACCCGCTATAGGTGGGATCATTCTTCACTTTTTTTTTTTTTTTTTACAAAAAACCTAAAACCGACCCAAAAACCTCTCACTTTCTGAGCGGTTTACATTAACTCCATTGTTAATTTACCGTCTGGAAACCGGGTGGAAGAATGAACATGTTCTGTTTTTTGGACCGCCAGCGGTGTAAAAAAACCACCTGACGGAAAATCCGTGCAGCGGGGACTGCTGCACGGATTTTCTATTAAAGTCTATGGGGAGTGTTGCTTTCAGGTTTTCAGACAGTTTCTAAAAGAGCAAACCGTCTGAAAAACCGACCAAAAACCCTGCCGTGGGGATAAGCCCTTACAGTATTGAGTCCAAACGCATCGATGGGAAGGTCTAAGAGAGAAAATGCTGCAGCTCCTAGAACAACGGACTGGCCACTCCAGAGCCCAGACTTCTATATTATTGATTGTACTTTGGATCACTTGGATCCTGAGAAATTACTACTTGGACTTTGAAAGTTCTTAGAAAAAATATCCCATTAGTCTTTGCTTCTTTGCGCTAGTTTCCCGAAAATAATGGACGCGACAAGTAAGTAAAGGGTAGAAATATAAATAAGTTGGAATTATTTTGCTTGAGGGAAGGGGGAAGAGGGTGATTACCATGTACATATGTGAATGGACATGGACAGTACAGAGATCTCATGCATGATGTTTTTACACTATGACAAGGGGACATCCTCTAGGTCTACAGTTAAGGAGGTTTCACTTCCATCATAGATGGGGATTCTTTACTGTAAGAGCAGTGATATTATGGAGCGCCCTGCCACAAGAGGTTGTGATGGTGGAGTCATTGACCAAGTTCAAGAAGGGCTTAGATGCCTTTCTATAAAAATTCAATGTTTAGGTATGTTCACATGGCGTGTTGGATCCGTTTTTGGATCTGTTCTGGATCCGAAAAACGCATTTAAAAGCGCTGCATAAGTCGCATCCAACACGCAGGTGTGTGTTTGGATGCGTTTTTGCTGCGTCAAACGGATCAAGAATTGACATGTCAATTCTTGGAACGGATCCGAAAGACGCGTCAGAAAGACGCATGTAAAACACGCATTGGTGATCACTCGCCTGAACGCCGCTGTGTGTTTTACATTGAAAGCAACGTAAATCACACTGCACATTGTTAGATGTGGGTTTGGGTCCATTTAGGGTCTGAAACGTGGATCCAAACACGCATCTACAAACGGATCCAAAAACTAATCCAACACGCCGTGTGAACATCCCCTTACAGGTACTAAAGTCTAGAGATGAGACGTTGATTCAGGGATTATTCTGACTGCTATATTTGGAGTTGGGAAGGGATTTGTTCTCTTGCATGGGGCAATTACCTTCTGCCTCATAGGCAAAAACCCTCCCCTTCCTCCGGATCACTGTAGGGTAATAGGTTGGACCTGATAGAGCTTTTTTTTTTTTTTTTTTTACTTTGTATATGTAATTATAAAATCGTGATATGCCTTTCACATTTTGAAACTGAGTTTTCTTTTAAATTTGTTCTGCTTTTTATTCTAGGTTTACAAAGCGTTACTCTGTACGTATGAGATATCTGTTGGGATGCCGCAAATAAAGTTACCCCCAAGGATACTGCGCTGGAGCCACAGCCAGCCCATACAAATCAATATAGCAAAATTAGTCCTATTTGGTCTGTTTTCTCTATTTCCCAGCAGTAATCACATTCTGTGCAGGATACAAAAACCTGGTAGATCATGTCCCATAGAGACAAATAGAGCAAACAATGTCCAAATAGGACTACATACGGGCTGGCCGTGGCTCTATTGCGATATCAGATAGGGGACCTTTTTCGTGGTATCTTGATGGACACCTCAGACATGACCCCAGCCCATCTTGTATGTTTTGTGCTGTGTTGACTAGAAATGAAATATGAGAGTTCTCAGATTTTCTTACTGAATATGGACACTAATTGTACGAAGTGACAGTTCTGAATATCTTTCCCTCTTTCTCGTTATGTCTTTTCTCCGGGGGCCCAGGACCGAAGGCCCCCGGGACCAAAGGGAAGTCGGGTTAGTGTCACAACCCCCCACTCAGCCTATTGGTAGCCCATCTCACTATATGAGAGATAAACAGACGGCTTTAGTATAACACAACGGTTTGAGTGCACAGAAGATGAAATTGCTATAGCTTTTGAATATATGGGTTTGCTCCTCTTGTTTAGGGATCAGTATGGAGTAATACAGAATTAGGCATGGTCATTGTCTTCTGGTTTTGGGCCAAACCCCGATAGTAGCTGGGGTTTTAAAATGAAGTCTTAATACTTGAATTCATGCTTTATTGATATTGTGTGTTTTTATTCAGTTTGTTAAGTGGTTGAAAAAATGGCGTACTGTAAATTACTTAGATATCAAAATCAAAAACTGGATTTTCCCAAATTTAGCCTCTTATCCTGGAAAAATTGTGCTCATCAGACTCAGCATTTTTGGTTTGTTTAATAACTTGGAAGACCAGTGATGTGTTGTAATGTTTTATTGGATTTCTTCAGTATAGTGTAGTCAGACTATTCGGCCCCGTCCTCTGCGGTCCTTTCTTCCTGTGCTGCTTGTCCTCTGTATGGTCAGTTCATAATAAATTTTACCTGCGTCACCCAAAAAAAAGCCCAAACGCGACTTGCCTACTCCATTTCAGTTTCCCCTATTTTTACCGTTCTGTTTTACTATTCACCCCTTTTTTTCCCCCGGGTTGTTTTGAAAAACATTTCACATCATTCCTTGCAAGTCTGGTGGAAATGTAATATCTAATAATCACAGAAAAATTGGACATTATTTTTCAAAAAACAAAAGGGGCATATTACAGCTCAAATGGCCCGGACTAGAGAGAGAAAACCCAGTTGGAGGCAAAACCGGCCCCCTTTCTACTTGGGAAAAATAACGGTGCAGGTAATTGCTGAGCATAGACCACCCTCCATAGGGGAACAAAATTTGGCTTATTTCGGACGGGTTTCGCCGTATTAGAACTAGGGTTTCCTCTCTCCTCCCCGTGGGAAATACGGAGGGGGGAAAAGAACTGACAATTTTCCCGGAGGGATAAGCGTGTGGAAATGATGTCTAGGGGGGCCCGGCGAGTGCCGGGCCCCCCCCCCCCGCCCCGCTGAAAGGCACCCGGCATAATTGCGGGGCGAAATCCATCCCCGCAAATTTCGCCGGCAATAAGCCATGAACTTCGCCTTAGATTTTAAAAAAATCAATTAATTGATCCTGTTCACACCCTATGCGGAAAAGCCCGAATAATGGGGGAGATTACACAAACAAAAAAAGATAAGAAAACCCCCTCACACATTTTGTATGGGGGGGGGTGGTTATGGTTTATAAATTTCATATGAAAGGCGATACAAAGGGTGCCATTAATGCAGGTACGTGTGGTGCACCATGCTGGCTTACAGCCTATTAGTCACGACTGTATGCAGTTTTTTAACATCAAATTGTCCCCCTAGTGAAGGGGTATGTGAGCTACTGCTCAGCAATTACCTGCACCTGTTTATCTTTCCCAAGTAGCACACGGGCCTATGTTGCCTCCTACTGGGTTCAGTCTCTAGTCCAGCCATGGAAATGTAATATCTACCATCCAAAAAGTTCTAAAATATTAAGGATATCTGGTCATTTTGCCTCCAGTGAAAATGGCACCATGAAATTTGACAAAACCATAGCTAGTATCATATACCCCTGCCAAAATCTATCCTTAAAATATTGGACACGTTATTATTATATCCATTTATATAGGGCATACATGTTTTTGGGGGATTTTTTTCCTCCCCTTTTTTTGTTATAAATGATGCCTGTTGTATTTAGTCAGGTAGTTTTTTAATCCTCGTGTTACACACCAAGGGCATCCATATAAAAACCAGTGAGCATGGCCCATAATAACCAGTTAGATGTTGACTGTCATCTTCTAAGACCAGCTAGAAAATGTCATTGTCCCCTGTGGAAGACTCCTCCAGTTTTTGTCATCCTCAGGGTATGTTCACATGGCTTAATTGTGGGGCATACAGAACGCCCCGCAATTACGCTGGGTCTTCTGGAGTCTCGCTGATCGCGAAAGCGCCGCGAATAAGTAACACTTCACTTATCTCCCTGGGCGTACGCACGGGGAGAGGAGGCGTAATCCATAGTTCTCTATCAGAACTGTGGATTACCGTAATGATTGGGGCGCATTTCGCTCGTATTAGAGTGCAGTATGCTCGCAATACGTGGCGAAATGCGCCCCAAAATAAGCCGTGTGAACATACCCTTAGGGTACGTCCACACAGCAAAGGTTTCTGTTGGTTTTTCAGACGGTTTTCGGATTTGAAACCCATCTGAAAACTGACTGTCAACCATTTCCATAGACTTTATTAGAAAATCTGCCCAGTAGTCTACAGTGCACGCGTTTTCTACTGGGCGGATTTACACACCGCCGGCGTTCTGAAAAACTTGGAACATGTCCAATCTTCTGCCTGATTTTCAATCAGAAGAAGTGCTATTCAATGGTTAGGGGATGGCCGAATCTGCAGACCGTGGACAGAACCGTCCCCCGAAACCATTGAAAAGTTGATAAAATACCGGTCAGATTCTGGTTAAGAGTCCGACCGGGATTCTGTCACTGCCGTGTGGCCATAGCCTTAGTTTGAATACACGAGGCTCGGTCATATATTTAGGGAACATGTGATATAAATGTCTTTTGTCATATCAGTACCCTTTGGCTCCCAGAATGGATGATTTCCATGTTTTTACCCAGAAAACCCTTTAGAAGTTAAACTACGATCCCTGTGATTATCAACATCAACAGGTTTTCCCAGTTTCCACCCAGTCGCGTTAGAGATGGTTGAATTGTCAGCTCTTTAATCTATGGGCAATCACTGCACTCACAAAACATGGCTCCGAATTGAGAAACCGTTTACCAAGCACTTAAAATCGGGAACACATCTTGAGACCATGTGCAAATGAGACGACTTGGATTGTGGCTTCACCCTGATCCATGTCCTGGGGTTTGTGAGACTCCCAATGAGCGGGCGCTAGGATTTTTACAAGACATTGCAAAATATGGCCTTGTTTGTAGCACTTCTGCCTCTGATATTTTAGCTGTGTCACCAGTATGCACTTTAACATGGGATGAGCTGCAAGGCAGATGTTACTGATTCATCGCTAGATCGAAAAAGCTGTTAAAGGGCCAGCAGTGTCAAGACACATATAGCACCCACTAATAGCATACAGCAAAATGTAACAAATACAATTCTTAAATTGTATAAATACATGATTAAAAATATGTTAAAAGACTTGATTGCACATTAGAATAAGAGGATAAAACTAACATACATCGTCAGTATCTACCACATGTTTAGAGTTTACTTACTAAGAAGTGAGCAAAATCTATAAATCTACATAAACTGCTCAAACAAGCATAATAAATAGTAACCCACATACAATTACAAATAAAGAGCTAAAAAATGTAAAGTCCGGAGATACTGGGAAAGGTTTGGTCGAAGCGTACATTGGGGCATACGCAAACGGTCTAGCAGTAAGACTCTTTGTTGCCCATAGCGACCAATCAGAGCTCAGCTTTCATTTCATATAGTGCTCTGGAAAAATAAATGCTGAGCTCTGATTGCTTGCTATGGTCTCTGACAGGTTGCTATGGGCTCTGGTTGCTATGGGCTCTCAGTCGTTGCTGTGAGCGCTGATTGGTCATTATGGGATCTGATTAGTAACTATGGACTTATTGGTTGCTATGACCTCTGGTTACTATGAGCTCTAATTGGTTTGCTATGAACTTGGTTACTATGAGTCTGATTGGTTGCTAAAAAACCTTGGTTACTTATGACTCCATTGGTTAGCTATGACCTTCTGTTGCTATGAGTGTAAATTTGGTCCCTATGACGTCTGGTTACTATGAGCTCTGATTGGTCGCTATGACCTCTGGTCACTGAGCTCTGATTGGTCGCTATGACCTCTGGTCACTATGAGCTCTGATTGGTCGCTATGACCTCTGGTTACTATGAGCTCTGATTGGTCAGTATGACCTCGGCTTACTCTGAGCTCGGATTGGTCGCTATGACCTCTGGTTACTATGAGCTCTGATTGGTCGCTATGACCTCTGGTTACTATGAGCTCTGATTGGTCGCTATGACCTCTGGTTACTATGAGCTCTGATTGGTCGCTATGACCTCTGGTTACTATGAGCTCTGATTGGTCAGTATGACCTCTGGTTACTATGAGCTCTGATTGGTCAGTATGACCTCTGGTTACTATGAGCTCTGATTGGTCAGTATGACCTCTGCTGACTATGAGCGCGGAATGGTCGCTATGTACTCTGGTTACTATGAGGTCTGATTGGTCGCTAAGACCTCTGGTTAATATGAGCTCTGATTGGTCGCTATGGGCAACAAAGACTGTCTCACTGTTAGACAGTGTTCATACATAAGGCCCATAGTCTATATCGCTTAGATTTTTTAGCACTTTTATGTAGGTTACCCTGTATTATGCTTGTCTGAGCACCTTATCTAGGTTTATATATTTTTGCTCATTTGTTTACTACTCTAGACATGACGTAGCTATTGCTCATGTAATTTTTTTTTCTTCTTGTATTTCGGCGTACAATCATGTCTCGTACAATATTTTTAATCCTGTATTAATAAAACGTATTTGTTTTATTTGTGCTGTGTTGGTTTCTGTTATCTGTAGGTGCTATTGTTTATTACATTCAGGCTGTGTAGCCCCATAACTGTAGGTTATTAATGTTACACCATATGCAGCCCGGAGCAGCAGATTTGGATGTAAAATCTTCCATATGTTTATAGTTGCCATGTTGACAAGTGCAAGTTTTTCTTATCTTTCATCAACAATTTTGTGCACTGGAAATTGAGAATGTAGCTGCTGTAGATGGCGTTTACAGTGTATGAGAACATGTGGCTTTCAGCAGCTGCAGTTTTATTAGTTGCTATAATATATAGCTCTTGAGATTATCTATTTTATACTATTACTTGTTTGATAATATGAACAATGCCGTTACTGTTATATGAGCCAGCGAGTAATTTCAGATTACAGTAGTTCTCCAGCAGGTGCCGGTGGTTCAGTCGCATGCACACAGCCAGTATTTCAGGTTAATTAAAGGGATAATTAAAAAAAAAAAAATAATCTTGTCCTAATGTAATCTAGCAGAGCATCAAATTCCAACAGGCCATAGACTGAAGTGAATTGATGACCACAAAATTCTTCAAGAAAGGAAGTTGCTGCACCTCTTAATTTAGGTTCTTCAGAGTGTTTTTCCCATCAAAGACCAATACCTTAGTGTCATTTGCTGAAAGTCAATAATAATCCCTTTTTGAAACTCTGATCTACCTCTTTTGCCCATGACAGCAACAAGGGATATGTGTGTAGACGGCCTATCGCACACCTTATATGCCCACCAAGGAACTAACTCTAACCCTTTTGAGTTCTTTAGCTTTCTGCCCCACCAATTCGATCAGTCTCTTACAGGCTCAGCTAGAAATAGCAAAGCTGAAATGTCAGTCACTGCTGTAGAACCGTCCACAGCCTGACCACGAAGTGGGAGCGTGAAGTCGTGGTCAGTGTGGACGGTTCTACAACTTCACGCTCCACTTCGTGGTCAGGCTGTGGACGGTTCTACAAAGTGGGAGCATGAAGTTGGAGAACCGTCCACAGCCTGACCACGAAGTGGGAGCGTGAAGTTGTAGAACCGTTCACAGCTTAACCAGGAAGTAGGAGCCTGAAGCTGTAGAACCACCAACAGCCTAATTGGGAAGTGGGAGCCTAAAGCTATAGAACCACCAACAGCCTGAACGGGAAGTGGGAGCCTGAAGCTGTAGAACCACCAACAGCCTGAACGGGAAGTGGGAGCCTGAAGCTGTAGAACCACCAACAGCCTGAACGGGAAGTGGGAGCCTGAAGCTGTAGAACCGCCCACAGCCTGAACAGGAAGTGGGAGCCTAAAGCTGTAGAACCGTTCACAGATTAACCAGGAAATAGGAGCCTGAAGCTGTAGAACCACCTACAGTCTGAACGGGAAGTGGAAGCCAGAAGCTGTAGAACCACTAACAGCCTGAACAGGAAGTGGGAGCCTGAAGCTGTAGAACGGCCCACAGCCTGAAAAGGAAATGTGAGCCCGAAGCTGTAGAACCACCTACAGTCTGATTAGGAATTGGGAACCTGAAGCAGTAGAACCGCTTACAGCCTGAACAGGAAGCGGTAGAGGGAGCGTCCCAAGCAAAGCTTCTTCCTCTGTGAACCTTATGGGGTAAACAGCTTGTAATTCTTACAACAGCTTGTAATTCTTGGACATGTTTTCTAATTTTTTAAATAAGTTAGAAACTAGAATTGCATTGAGGAAGTGTGTGAGCTAAGGCTTGCCGCGTTGCTTTTTCCCTTGCCGGTGTTGCACTCAGCATTAGTTTTTTTCATATATATGTGGTACCATGAAAGTATATTAGATATTAGCAGGTATCATGTTACCAAGGTTTTGCTGGAAAAGGGATCATAGTGATTCCACATATTATTCTCATTTAGGGGAGCATTTATTTCCATAGCATAAGGCCAGTCTTCTCCAACTATGCAGTGCACTGTGGTTAATAGCTATGATCTGGATCTTATTACAAATGGATTAAATGGAGAAGCTCTCTAATCTCAGTTTCTGATACCCTCCATCCCCCCCCCCCTCCCATGGATAAATTTGAAGATTAGCAGCAGAACTGAATGGGCTTCCTTGTTCTACATTGGTTTATACATTAAAGAAACATAAAATGTTTCGCAGACACAGATGAGCTGCTGCAAATACAGGTGCAAGTCTCTCCTTCCAGTAATTGTGTCTTCCTTCACTGTGTCTTCCCTGCTCCCTCCTTAGTCATCATCATCCTTCTGTATGAGCAGTAGAAGCAGCTCTGCAGACCTCTTTCTGGTGGTCAGTTCTCAGGCCTGGAGAGCTGTCACAGATTAGCTAATAGCTGCTATACTAAATGATTTAGGTAATACAAACCAAATGCAAAAGTGTTTATTTTTACTGTCCCCTTCATTACAGATATGATCTTTATAGTGATAAAACCCCTTTAAATGTTGAAGCACTTAGTTGATCTCTAGCATAAAGTATAGAGCCGGACTCTTGTATATCCCTGAGCTGTTTCTCTCTGTCTTGCAGCTTCAAATCCAGTTGCAAGTCTCTCCTTCTAGTATTTGTGTCTTCCCTCACTGTGTCTTCCCTGCTCCCTCCTTAGTCATCATCATAATTCTGTGTGAGCAGTAGTAGCAGCTCTGCAGGCCTCCTTCAATGGTCAGTTCTCAGGTCTGGAGAGTTGTCACCTCCCTTCACAAGCCTGTCACAGCACAGGGGGCGTGATCTGACCTCAGACTTCAGATTTAGCTCTAGACACTCACAGATTAGCTAATAGCTGCTATACTAAATGATTTAGGTAATACAATCCAAAAGCAAAAGTGCTTATTTTTACTGTCCCCATCATTACAGATATGATCTTAGTAGCGAGAAAACCCCTTTAAATGTTGAAGCACTTAATCTCCATCATAAAGTATGGAGCAGACCTCTTGTATATCCCGAGCTGTTTTCTCTCTGTCTTGCAGTTCAATCCAGTTGCAAGTCTCTCCTTTAGTATTTGTGTCTTCCCCCACTGTGTTTCCCGTCCCTCCTTAGTCATCACAAAATTCTTTTTGGGCAGTAGTAGCGTCTCGGCCCTTCAATGGTCAGTTTCGGCCTGGAGGTGTCCCCCCTCCCTTCACAAGCCTGTCACAGACGGGGGGGCCGTGATTGCCCTCAACTGTTTAGCCTGGAAACCTAGATTCAAATAGCTGCTATACAAAAATGATTTGGGTAATAAAACCCAAAAAGCAAAAGTGCTTATTTTTTATGTCCCCATCTTTTACGTATGATTTAGTACGAGAAAAACCCCTTTAAATTTTGAGCACTTAATCCCAACAAAAAGTAGGAGAAACCCCTCTTGTATTCCCGGACGTCGGCTTATGCTACTCTTATCTGACTTACCGGGCTCCTTCTGTTTCAGGGTCCATGCTCTTTGCTTCGAGTCATAGATGTGGTTAATTTGTTATTAATAACAGGTGAAAGCTTTACTTATGTGTTTCTTTCCTATAACTAACAGCAGGAGGATGATGTGAACTTTGTTGCCACTAACCCCTAACTAGGATTTATCACTGCAGGTCCTTGTAGGCTGCACGCCCAGGCTCCCTTCTGCATACCATGGTCCCTGGTGTGAGGGTATGTGCCCTTGGACTACATCGTGGAAGCCAGCACCATGCAGTCCATGGGCATATACACTTGCCTCAAGGTTTATCTCGTCACGGAGAGCTGCAGACCAGCGCTGGAGGAGAAGTGGCCACGAGCAAGAGATTGATGCCCCATCAGGCAGGAAATGAGGCATTGTAACCTTAGACTAATATTTTTTTTTTCTTTTTGTTTTGTGTTTTTGTTATGTATATTTTAGGGCTACATTGGCCTT
This sequence comes from Phyllomedusa bahiana, assembly GCA_025379985.1. NCBI lineage: Eukaryota > Metazoa > Chordata > Amphibia > Anura > Hylidae > Phyllomedusa > Phyllomedusa bahiana. The sequence goes on from JAODAL010000568.1 coordinate 172,759, forward strand.
CCAGGATTATTCGGGTTACCTGGAGGTGATGGAGAACGTGTAAGTACATGCTAATTGTCGTAGTCGTGTATGTATCCACTGACCATTCTCCTCTATATCTACCGTGGAAGTTTGTTTTAGATTTTTTTTATTTTTAGGGGAGGTTTCCAACCCTTTATGAGATAAGTGAGGGAAATATAAGCAGCCATAGTGTCATCTGAGCCAATGCTCAATCTGTTACTCTCAATTGTTAATGTGTAGTGGTCACTCCCTGTTATAATGAATGTGGAATCTGCAAGGAACAGCAATGGTTGATTTTGGTCATGCCAACTGATCTAGCTGCGGCATCTGCCCTGAGGGAGGTTGTGGCTGTTGCTGCTTAAGTCCTAGGAGAGGTTTTGATAGTTGCTGCACCCCTTATGGGGCAGTGGGTGACCACTGCATCCCTATGAGGGCTGTAGACCCCTTAGGGGGGACGCAGGCAGCTGTTGCATTCCTTTGGGGGTAGTGGATGGTTTCTGCACCCCTTCTGGCGCAGTGGATAACAGTTGAATCCCTATGGGGGCTGTAGACCCCTTAGAGGGGATGCAGGAGGCTGTTGCATCGCATTTGGGGTAGTGGACAGGGATGCTTACCCCTTCGGAGGCAACGGATGGTTGCTGTGCCCCTTCTTTGGCTGCTTACACTCCCCCCCCCCCCCCCCCTCTCTTGGAGACAGCGGACGGTTGCTGTGCCCCTTCTTTGGCTGCGTACCCCTCCGGAGGCAGCCGTTGGTTGCTGTGTGCCTTCTGGGGCTGCTTACCCCTCTGGAGGAGGGGGATGGTTGCATGCCCTTTTGGGCTGCTTACCCCCCTTTAGAGGTAGCAGACGGTTTTTCTGGCCCCTTTTGGGGGTGCTTACCCCCTTTAGAGGTAGCAGACGGGTTTTGTGCCCTTTTTGGGGGGCTGCTTACCCTTCAGAGGTAACAGACGGTTGTTTACCCCTTTTTGGGGGCTTACCCTTAGAGGTACAAAAGGGTTTTTGTGACCCTTTTGGGGGTGTTACCCCTTCAGAGGTAGCAGACGGGTTTTTGCCCCCTTTTTGGGGGGTTTTTTAACCCTTTAGAGGGAGCAGACGGTTGCTGTGTGCCTTTTGGGGCTGCTTCCCCTTCAGAGGTAGCGGGTTGTTGGACCCCTTTTGGGGCTGCTTACCCCTTCAGAGGTAGCAGACGGTTGTGTGACCCTTTTGGGGCTGCTTACCCCTTCAGAGGTAACAGACGGTTGTTGTGACCCTTTTGGGGCTGCTTACCCCTTCAGAGGTAGCAGACGGTTGTTGGTCCCTTTTGGGCTGATTTCCTTCAGAGGAGCAAGGTTGTTGTGCCCCTTTTGGGGCTGCTTACCCCTTCAGAGGCAGCAGACGGTTGCTGTGTGCCTTTTGGGGCTGCTTACCCCTTCAGAGGTAGCAGACGGTTGTTGTGACCCTTTTGGGGCTGCTTACCCCTTCAGAGATGCGACGGTTCTGTGCCCTTTTGGGGCTGCTTACCCCTTCAGAGGTAGCAGACGGTTGCTGTGCCCCTTCTTTGGCTGCTTACCCCTCCGGAGGCAGCAGTTGGTTGCTGTGTGCCTTCTGGGGCTGCTTACCCCTCTGGAGGCAGCGGATGGTTGCTATGCCCCTTTTAGGGCTGCTTACCCCTTCAGAGGTAGCAGACGGTTGTTGTGACCCTTTGGGGCTGCTTACCCCTTCAGAGGCAGCAGACGGTTGTTGTGCCCCTTTTGGGGCTGCTTACCCCTTCAGAGGTAGCAGACGGTTGTTGTGCCCCTTTTGGGGCTGCTTACCCCTTCAGAGGCAGCAGACGGTTGCTGTGTGCCTTTTGGGCCAGCGGGTGACTGCTTCATGTCTTCAGAGGCTGTAGACTCCTTGTGGGGCAGTGGGCGGCCATTGCATCCCTTCAGGGGCAATGGGTGGCAGCTGCGACTCCTCTGTAGCAGCGGACGCTGGTAGCGTCTTATCCAGGGTTTTGGGGTTTCATCCATTTAGCAGGAAATCCTAAATTCTCAAACAATTATACAAACAAAGCAGAAGACTTGCATTCCCATGACATTTGGAAGTGCCTTGAACCTTAATGCATCTTAAATGCTGCCATTGGACTGATGTAAAAGACGCGCTCTCTGTGATGTTCAAAGGATAATTACAAACATGCCTTTATCCTGCCCTCTAACCCATCAAACGTGCAAATAAACACCATGGCCCCGAGGAATGACAGCAATCCAAAGAGCCCTTCTCCATCCATCACACAGACCGAGCATTGCTTGTGGCTATGATGCTAATTACACTGTGGGCAATTAATAAGCAAGCACTTGCTTGATAGATTGGTTTTGCACATGAGGTGTCCAGTCACTTCAGAGACTTTTGGGCGCTGTAGGTGAGAGTTTTATAGGGCAATATAACCCAGACGGGAGTGGGTAAATGGAGAAGGGCTCCATTCTGTGGACGGGAAGTCATGACCCTCTGTAAAGGAGTCATTATGCTGGTGTGTCTGTTTACCCCGTTACCATGAGCTACATTCATCAAGTGGTGACAAAGGGATGATCATCTATGGAATATTGCACCACAGATAAAAGGGGGTTGTCTCACCGTAGGAGAATGTAGCTCGAGAGGCAATGTCTATTCAGCTGTTAGCTGGAAGTGTTTTCCGACACTCCTATCCTGGAAGTGTTTTAAAGCCAATGTCCTATATGAACACTTTTCAGATCAACATACATTCCTTAAAGGGGTTGTCTCACTACAGGGATTGCTGCTTTTTATGTTAAAGATCTTGCAAAAACAAGTCACTTTGCAATGTTTGTCTATTAACAGTGTCCTACCTATTCCTAGATATCCCCTCTTGTATGGGCTGCATCAGCTCCTCAGGTCGCTATAGCTACAGACCTGTTTGATCTCTCCTGATAGGCTGCCAGCACTGGTTGCTATAGCTACAGATCTGTTCCATCTCTAAGCGCCACACGTTGCATAGCTACAGATCTGTTCATCTTCCTGATAGCTCCACACTGGTTTCTATAGCTACAGACCTGTTTGATCTCTCCTGATAGGCTGCCAGCACTGGTTGCTATAGCTACAGATCTGTTCCATCTCTCCTGATAGGCTGCCAGCACTGGTTTCTATAGCTACAGACCTGTTTGATCTTTCCTGATAGGCTGTCAGCACTGATTGCTATAGCTACAGACTTGTTTGATCTATCCAGATAGGCTGCCAGCACTGGTCGCTAAAGCTACCGACCTGTTTGATCTCTCCTGATAGGCTGACAGCGCTGGTTGCTATAGCTACAGACCTGGCTTCTACTGCAGCCTAGTGGAAGCCAGTAAACACGCCCCTGAATTCAAAGTGAAACCAAGAAAACAGGACTGAGGTGAGATAAATCAATGTAGTGAGACAACCCCTTTAATTTTGAAACAACCACCACCAGCTCTGTTACGGGATGTTCACACGGGGCATGTTCAATACGTTTTTAGATGCATGTTTGCATCTGTGTTTCGGACCCTTAACGGAACCAAACACGCATCTAACAATGTGCAGCATAATTTTACATTGCATAGTGACCGGGATCGTAGAGAAGGGGCGTTGATCCAGGGATTTTGTCCGGTTGCCAGATTGGAATCGAGAAGACATTTTTTTTTCTCTAAAAATGAGGACAATTGGCTTCTACCTCATAGAGTTTTTTGCCTTCCTCTGGATCAACACTGTAGGGTAAAAGGCTGATCTGAATGGACATGCGTCTTTTTTTCAGTGTAACACACCTTGTTACTATCCTTCCCATAGCGCAGTCTTCTTTCAGCACCATTCATGTAGATTGGAGGTGCGGCCTCTTATGTGATTTTTCAGTTTAATGCTTTTCCGCATTGGCTCCGTACACAGATGTCTTTGTGAGCGTGTAATCTAAGCTGTTTTCTTCTGTTTCCACACAGGGATTGCCTGGAGTTCCCGGGAAGAGGGGCACGATGGGTAGGCCGGTAAAGTTTTTCCTTGTCTACTTTGCAGTCCTAGTGTAATGAAACAGGAAACCAAGTCTTCCTACTGCTACTGTAATATCGTATATTTTCCCCGTGTGTAACAGATTATTAACCAGATGCGTCCTCGTCAGTAGCAGCTCTTGTAATGTCTTCCAGTCGCCTTCTCCTTTATGTCTTAACCCACCTCACACACAAAGATAATGTTATTCACGCTTCAAGGAAAGAATGCACACTAGCAGTAGGCAATCCGAAACTCCCAGCAGGCAGCAATAAAAAGGAGCCATAAGTAACCTTCCCTTTTGTTGTAGCAATGCAATAAGCACATTTATTAAATTGAAATTACCCTAAGTTGCTCTATTTAGAGATCACCAGGAGCTATTATTACACTGCCATGAATGTTGTAAAAATCAGCACAATCTCTTACAAACCGACCAGAAGAAAGTTTTCTTAGCACAGGGGAAAATACATGGGGTCTGTTCAGATTACATTGCAGGGATTCTCTTACAAAAAACTACTTTCAGAAACTTTATTAAGAAATAGAGGGGAATTCTGTTTTATAGACCCTTATCTAAACAGTGACATCGGTCTGCAAGGTGCGGCTCTCCAGCTGTTGGGAAACTACAACTCCCATCATGCCCACTAATATAGATTATATAAATGCATGATGGGAGTTATAGACCCTTACCTGTACACTGTGATATTGGTCTGCAAAGTGCGGCTCTCCAGCTGTTGGGAAACTACAACTCCCATCCTGCCTACTAATATAGATTTTATAAATGATGAGGGAATTGTTTATAGACCCTTACTGTACACTGTGATATTGTTCTGCAAAGTGCGGCTCTCCAGCTGTTGGGAAACTACAACTCCCATCATGACCACTAATATAGATTATATAAATGCATGATGGGAGCTATAGACCCTTACCTGTACACTGTGATATTGGTCTGCAAAGTGCGGCTCTCCAGCTGTTGGGAAACTACAACTCCCATCATGCCCACTAATCTAGATTATATAAATGCATGATGGGAGTTATAGACCCTTACCTGTACACTGTGATATTGGTCTGCAAGTGCGGCTCTCCAGCTGTTGGGAAACTACAACTCCCATCATGCCTACTAATAGATTTTATAAATGCATGATGGGAGTTATAGACCCTTACCTGTACACTGTGATATTGGTCTCCAAAGTGTGGCTCTCCAGCTGTTGGGTAACGATAAGCTTATGTTTACACGGGGCAATTTCAGTGCACATTTCGCCGTGTATTTGCGCTCTAATATGGGCGAGATGCGCGCCGAAATTACAGTAATCCATAGTTCTCATAGAGAACCATGGGTTACAACTCCTCTCCCCGCTCGTACAATACGATCATATTGTACACGCGGGGAGATAAGTGACAAGTCAATTATTCGCGGCGAATACGTGCCGTGAGTAATGAATGTCAACGGGGCCGGCGAGCTGCCTCCCTCCGCGCGCTGTAGGAGTACGCGTATTAGCCGCAGTACATCGTGTGAACATACCCTAACTCCCATCATGCATTCATATGATCTATTTCAGTGGCCATGATGGGAGTTGTAGTTTTCCAACAACTGGAGGGCCGCAATTTGCAGACCACTGCGCTATGAGCTCTAGAGGTCCCACCTCATGTGTACTTTACAGCGACATCCAATTGGTTTCTTTAGGAGCTATGTAAGAGCATTTGATCTGTTGAGCACCACAGGGTAATGACATGTCTGCTGCCAGGTTCTGCCGCAGATAAAGCAGATCACTGGTGACCGTACATAGTGGACGGCTGAGTGCTTGTTTAGCAGACAGCTGTTCCTCTAGTTGCCCCCCATGTACATACATGTTTTCTCAGTTGGGGAATGGGAATGAGCCACTGACAGACACTCAACTCCCATGATGGATTGGGCATTTTGAAATCCAACACCCCCAATTAGTTTTTGGGGGAGTGCTCTGTAAGATAGGATATTTGGACATACCAGTCACCCCAAATAGGGCAACCTTGAGATAGTTAGCGCATAGACACACCAGTCTACACATTAGAACTTGGTAAGATCCATTATCTGTTATTTTGCGCAATCTATGTATATGTGATTACTCCTATATTGGTACAGACATGTATATCATACGTCGTTGTGAATATATGGTCGTATTTAGTTTTGGGCTGATCACAATGTCTTAGTTGACACATGCAATTTTAATGAGTGAAGTCAAAGTTATGTTTTAAACCATTCCCTCCAATTCTATACGTACCGATTCTTCTTCCCTCTGATGTCTGGGTTCAGGGGATATTTAGGAACTACCTTTCCCTCTACAGCACATTAGAGGTTGGGCTGGTCACAGATTGAGCGACATTCTTGTAATATGTATGGGCGCCTTAAGCGAGTCACTCTTCAATCAGATTATCATTAAAAGGACTCTTCTACTGAAAATAATACAGTACACAACCATTTTACGCCCGTACGGCTACGTCTGCGCGGCACTGGTTTACCGTCGGATTTTTAAGCAGGCTCAGTATTTAGAATCCGCAAAAAATCCAACTGTAAATCTTCCCCATAGACCTCAATAGAAAATCCGAGCTGTAGTCTACACAGCTCGGATTTTCTGAGGTCAGATATCAAATCCAAAATTCGTTCATAAACTTAGAACATGTTCTATAATCCATCATATTTCACTTGAAAATAGCAATTATAGTACAGTTCAATGTTAATGGGCCGGCACAAAATGGGTTAGTGGGCCGGCCACAAAATGCACGCAAAAAAAAACACGCTAAAAAACTATTGTAAAATATCGGTCCAATTCTATAACAGAATCAAATGATAGTTTACAATTGTCGGGGGTTCTTTCAGTAGCATCTTCTTTGTGGTCTCTCTCTGGTATTGTAGCTCAGCCAAATATTAGAAAGAGCCTTAATAGGGGCACTGTTTTTGGAACAAAGCAGTTTTTCTCTTAATCTTGTACGTGTAAATTGCACATTGAATGCCATTTTAACAACTGTTTCAGGCAACTTATGAATGGAAATCCCCTAATGTTTATGTATTGAATTGCTCCTGTCAGTTTTTCTGATTAAGGCTATGTTCACACGGCGTATTGGGGCGCGTATAGTACACACCGCGATATGCTGGGTGTTTTGAAAGCATGCGCTGATCAGCGCGTAATTCCAAAACACGGGTTGCATTGTCAGTGGCACGTAAGCGTCGCTAACATTTGACATGCCAATTCTCCCTCCGCGCATACAATACGCGGGGAGATGACGCGTAATCCATTGCGCTCTATGAGAGCTATGAATTACCGTAATTGTGGCGCGCATTTTGATACATAAAAAGCGCAATACGCGCTGAAATACGCGTCGAAATTTAAGCTGTGTGAACATACCCTTAGATGCGTGTCTGGGTCCGTTTAGGGTCCGAAAATCTCATCCAAACATGCATATAGTATGCGGCGCAATACGCCGGCTGTTTTGGAATCACGCACTAATCAGCTCGTAATTCCAAAGCACAGGGGGACTGGCACCTGGCCGACCCCATTGACTTGTATTGTCAGTGGCGAGTAAGCACCACAAACAAATGACATGTCAGTTCTCTCCCCGGGCATACAGTACGACGGTATTGTACACACGGGGAGATGACGCGTAATCCATAGCTCTCTATGAGATATGAATTACCATAATTGAGGCGTGCATTTCGCCGAGTATAAAGCACAATATGCAGCGAAATGTGCGTCCAAATATGCTGCAAAATAAGCCGTGTGAACATACCCTAAGACATATAGGGAAATAATTGTATACGTCTTATTGTATTTGCTGTTCTCTGGACGAAGGGTGCTTTCACACTTTTTTGGTGCGTTTTTTTTTTTTTTTTTTTGCAGAAATGCGCAACAATGCACTGTGTGAAAGCACCCTAAGGTTAGGGCTAACAGGTGACCTTACAACAATTGCAATAAGATTTCCCTGCCATATAGAGAACGTATGAAAGTAAAGAGAGGTAACACTGAAGTAGCACCGTCTTTTAGGTTTGATGGCGCTATAGTGGTGCATCTTCTACCGCAGCACTATGCTGCATAAGCGCACAGCCTTTTTATTTTTTTTACGTTTTCTCCAGATCTAAACCTAGAAACAGTCTGTGATCTCTGCAAATTCTAGACATACTTCTACTTCTATGTCACGCTGAATACGGCTCTAAGAAGAGTAGCACAACCTGCTTCTTCAAAAAGACAGCAATCTTTCAGATCTTGTGGACATAAGTGGTCACAGACGTCAATTTATGGTTCTGGCATGGAACCCAGAACATCATGTTTCTTGCTGTCAGAGCATTTCACGTGAAGCATTATCTTGGCAGGGCTTAGAAAAGAGGTACAAATCCACAAATTAGCAAGTGGGCACCTTTCTGCCAGGGACAGTGCATCCCACCACAGATGTTTGGAGCAGTATGCAGGCAGTCCCCGACTTACAATGTTCCGACTTACATCTGCCCCCTAGTTACAAACGGAGACTTATGGGCCAGGCTGGCACTTGTAGTTCCATGTTCCACAGCGGATAGTAACTATGGATCAACAAGTCCAGCATTCCACAGCAGCACATCTTAACAGGGACACAGACCGCAAAACAAATATAAAAACCCTTCCCTGCACTATCCAAAACGAATAAAACACTTTTGTGTTGATGTTACATGTAATAAATATTCCTGTTCCCACTTACATACAAATTCAGTTTAAGAACAAACCTGCAGTCCCCCATCCCGTTCATAACCCGGGGACTGCCTGTATACATATATTCTGTCTTTGGTGCATTACCATGTGTGTTTAGTGATCACTCAGCATCTTCTACAGATTTCCTTATAGGTCTGAATGATTGTAAGCAGCACAATGGGCTGTTTGTCAGTTTTAGGGTAAGTCCACACGGCGATGGTATTCAGTCAGATTTTCAGGCGTTTTTCAGATTTTAAAACCTTCTGTAAATTGACTGTCAACCATGCTGCTAGATTTTAAGGGTATGTGCACACGGCGTGTTGCGTCTGTGTGAACATACGTTTTTAGATGCGTGTTTGGATCCGTCTGTCGGACCCTAAACCGACCCAAACACACATCTAATAATTAGCAGTGTGATTTACATTGCTTTTAATAATGAAATATGCATTGGCGTTCAGACGAGTAAATCGCGTTTCTTTCTCATTGCTTTCTTTCGGTCCGTTCCAAGAATTGTCATGTCAATTCTTGGTCCGAAAGACGCAGCAGGAGCCCTATTTAAAACTATAGGGTGCGATCCTGCTGCAGCCAAACACACAGCTGCGTGCTGGATACATGTTGAATCCATTTAGGATCCGTTCGCCGCTGCGTATTTGGATGCGATTTTCTTGTCCAAAACAGATACAAAATCACATCCAAAACTCTGTGTGAACAAGCCCTTAGGCTTCGTCTTAGGGGGAGAAGTAAAATACTGTTGGATTCTGTAATAGAATCCAACTGTATTTTACTACTATCGTTTTTAACTGCGTTTTTTGCATGGATTTTGCTGTCGGTTTTCAGCCGGCCCACATAGAACAGTTCACACAAGTGATTGCCAATGCGTGTTTCACAGCGACTTTCGGATCCGTTCCACGCATTGGCATCTCAATTCGTGGTCTGAAAGCCGCAGAAAGAGCCCTGGAATACCGCATAGGGGGAGATCCTGCTGCAGCCTACACAGATCCAAACACGCAGCTGCATGTTGGATCCATTTAGGGTCCGATCTCCAATACGTTTTTGGATGTGATTTTCATATCCAACACGGATCCAGTATCAGATCAAAAAACGCCGTGTGAACAAGTCTTAAAGAGAACCTGCCACATAGGTGATGCCCCCCCCTTGCTGAGGGCAGCACAAGCCAGTGTCAGACCTGCTGTTTCCAGCGCTGTGTCCCTTATTCTGTAAGATGCTGGCGTTTTCGTGTATTTAATGCTCAAATCTGCAGTTTTCAGGCCCGAAGAGTCATTCGAAGAGTCCTTCATGTCCTTCCCTTTTTTTTTCCCAAAAACCCCCCCCACTGAGGCTAGCCCCACCCACCCAACTGACAAACCTATTACTTTGAATAGGTAGAAACAATGTGAAAACTGACATGGGGGGCTAGCCTTTGGTGGGTGGGGCTAAAACCTGCTCGTGAATAAGATTTGAGGGAATTTAAAAGCTCTAAAAACTGCTGCATCTTTCGAATAAGGACACAGCGCTGGAAACAGCAGGTCTGACACTGGCTTATGCTGCCCTCAGCAAGGGGGGCACAACCTATGGGACAGGTTCCCTTTAATAGAAAATCCGAGCTGAAGTCTACACAGCTTGGACTTTGTGGCAGGAAATCCAACGGTCTAAAAAACTTAGAACATGTTCATTCTTCCACCCGAACATGAACTGTTCAGTGTAAAGGGAGACGGCTGAATTTGCCAAACCGCTGCCAGAAAAAGTCCCAATTTATGCTAAAAAAATGAGTATTTTGTCAGTGCCATGTGGCCGTATTGTACGTTTTTTCTTGCCTATACTGTATATTGCCACCTTTATATCGCCTGCTGTCTATTGTCTTTCACGTGTAGGTATCACTTTAAAACTCGCTCCCACAATAGGGTCGTCTCGCGGTGTCATGGCCACGTTGTTCAGACCTCCTGGGCTCCTACCGAAGTGAATAGATCTCCATCTGCTGTATGATAATGACATTAGGAATCTGTTAAGCCAAGAGTAGACTGTCGTGTGGAGCCATTTGGCTATCTGGAGTTTCCTTTTGCTAACTTTTTACAGAGCTGGAGCTGATATTTGATCTGCATTGGCAAAGTGGTTTGTGGTTTGCGTAGTCTGCCTTGTTTATGGCGAGCAACTTCTGCTTGGTAACAATTTCTTAACCATTCTCCAATAAAATATTGCTGTGGTATTGAGGAATGTGCAGAAAGCGAGTAAATTGTAACAAAGTCTGTAGCAAATTCAGACAAAGTTTGTCATGCGGTGTGGGCCTAGTTAATTTGAAACCGGTAAAATATATGGCAATCATGGACCTATGGGTAGCCCATGCTACTGGTTGCTTGGCTCATCTACCATAGTAATATATCACTTGTAGAGCGCTGTATAAACATGGACATTAACTCCATTGGTCCCTGACTTGCAAGGGGACGCAGTCTAGGTTAGAAAGTGTTATTCAATAGATTTAAAAAATAAATAATAATAATAATAATCTGCTGGTCAGGAGGGCCATAAAAATAGTAAAAAAATAAATGTTGGCCCACTTCTAAAGCCTGCTCTATTCCATTGACTCTACCGATCTTATTGCTCTCTGCTGGTAATACCACCTTTATGACCGCTGAGGCCAATGGCTGTATTGTCATGTGATCAGTGAGCGTGACATTATTAGCTAATAGCTGCAGCAGCGCTGGAGTGATGCAGGTTGCAGAGGTGAGTTAGTAATCTTTCTATTTTTATGGCCCTGTGCCCATGCAAATACAGGGAGAACATAGAAACTCCATGCAGATAGTTTTCTTGGTCATATTTGAACCCTGGACCACATTGCTGCAGGGCAAATATGCTAACTACTGAGCCACATGTCACTTTGTGTGTAAAGCCATGTGCACAGACACTGTATGGTGGTATTTTTGTTTCTTTTATATTTGCCCTTATTCATGTGGACCTTGTGTGTGCATCTATAAAATTGGAGGTATACCATGGGCCCTTAGCAGGACATAAGTGTCGGATATTAAATCTGAAAAAAAATCTCATTGTGTACACTAGCATTACTAAATCATTACCCTATCAGTAACTATTTAAATTAAAGCTATTAAATAGGTTAATCACACACACATACATACTGTATATATGTAGATGCTCCTCATAGGAGGTTTCCCATTTAACAGCACACCTTTAGGCTATGTCTACACAGCACAGGAAAACCTCAGTTTTTCCAGCATTTTTCGATTTCTAAAAATGCTGAAAAAAAACAACTGAAAACAGCTCCCATGGACTTCTATCGTAAGAACATCCCATTGTCTGCATAGAACGGCTTTTTTTCTGCTTGTTTTATTTGCTGGTCATTTTAGAAACTTGTTGTAAAAAAAAACAACTGAGCAGAGCAGAAAATTTACTATTGGAGTCTATGTTAAGTGGCGGACGTTTTTTGATGCGTTTTTTGCATGCTTTTTGCAGAAATACATAGCAAATCAATTGCTCTGCCCAAAAAAAAAATGCCAAAAACGTAGCAAAAAAATGCAGATCGGGCCAAAAACTGATGTTTTTTCAGCAGCTCTTGACAGGCAGTGGACAAAAACTAAGTTTTATGAACGTTTTTAGGATCTGGTTTTCAGCTTGCTTTTTTGTCCAGTGCTGTGTAGACCTAGCATTAGTATTACACAAAAATAAATAGATAAAAGGCGTTGTCTATAGATATATGTATATTTATTTTTACTATTATTTAATAATGTGTGGACAACCCCTTTAATAGTTTTAATTTAAATGGTTACTGGTTATGAGTATAACTCAGGTATAACTTTTTTCTTTTTTTATTTTAAATAGAGAGCAGTATTGTAAAAAAGAAAAAAAATAATATATGTTTGTATTTGTAGTAATTTTTTAATTTACTGTTCTTTTTGCCCCCTGCGCTGCACTGTCCTTGCTCTCTGCTGGTCTCGTATTTTCCTCTTGCTTCTAATGAATGGGGACATCACTGGTGCAGCTGCTAATTGGCAGCTACATCGATGACATCTTCGTTGGGAAGAAGCAAGAAGAAAAGACCGACAGAAAGTGAGGATGGTGCAGAGCTTGATCTGTTGTGAGAGGAGAGGTGGGAATAACGCGTTTTTTTTTGTTTTGTTTTTTTTTAAATGGGCACCTATAAGGAGCATCACGTAGAAGAACGTTGGTCTTCTACTTGATGCTCCTCATAAAAGCCCATTTAAAAAAAAAAAAAAAAACAACACAGAAGAGTCTTCTACTTGATGTTCCTCATAGAAGCCCATTTAAAAAAAAAAAATACATGTGGTAGATTTACAATTTCTGCTCCCCGCAACAATGAGTAAGTAAAGCAGAGACAAGACGTACAATGACAGTTTGGGACCAGATGTAAAAGTCCAGTCCTCCAATATATTGCTGGATTAGTTCTCATATGCTTGACCATATTAGCCATGAACGCTTACCTACAGTTGTTGCCAATCTTTTATCATCCATGTATACTTCATTCTCAGCTTTTCTTGTTGGCCTTCAAATAGTATCTTGATTCTTAGAGCATGTGACCACCTTCATTCATGAGCTGACCAAAAAAAGGACAATAATTCAACCATAGATAGGTGCGGCCATTTTGAAGGAACAATTGCTGAAAATAGAGTTAACGTACTAGGCACCAGCCATGTTACTGAGACATGGTAGTGGAGGATTACGTCATTGCTTGATTCGTTCACCCCCAGTCCTTTTCTTTCCAAGTTCCTATTCAGCATTTACAACATCCATAACTTTGCTGAAAGACGGCCAGAAAATGTAAAGCATTCTGAAACCACGTGAGAAGGACGTAACTTCATGATCTGGGTGTCTGCCAGGTCTGTCAGTGATTTCAGGGAGATATAAAAGCTCTAGACGTTGCACGTCGTAATCATGAGGGAAGGCTGCATAGACAAATGCACACTTTATTTTACGATGGTGTTTTGGGTCTTCTTGTGTAAAAGTATTCAGTTGCACTCACAATGAACCTCTGATGGCTTGCTAATTTCATAGACTGGGCTTGAGGAGCCCCTCAAATCTTAATTTATAGCCATAATATTGGTTTGATTTCAGTTTGACTTCCCTTTTGTGTTTGCAAAGTGCAGGGAATTTCCCAAAGTAGACTCCTAATACGTTTTCCTCATATACTGTAGTTGCTCCTCTCTAATATCATTATATTAACGGGTAGGTATGGAGATAAATTATAGTCATAGGGCTGTAGAGCTGACATTGGTTGTCTTTAGGCTGCTGTTTCTCAACTGGATCTCTACAAGTAATCCCTAGTCTCTACAGGAAAAGCATAGAACGTCTTGTTAAATCAGAACTTGGGACAGATCTGCTATGTTTCCTTTATTTGGGATACATTGGATATGCTTCCTTTATTTGCTAAAGATCGGCTATGTCTCCCTTATTTGGGACACATCAGCTTTGTTTCTTTTATTTGGGACGCGTCACCTACGTCTCCCTGATGTGGGCCGCGTCGCCTGCGTCTCCCTGATTTGGGACGCGTCGGCTACGTCTCCCTGATTTGGTGCACTCCCTGATCGCCACACGTCTCCCCGATTTGGGATGCGTCAGCTACGTCTCCCCGATTTGGGATGCGTCAGCTACGTCTCCCCGATTTGGGATGCGTCAGCTACGTCTCCCCGATTTGGGATGCGTCAGCTACGTCTCCTACCCGAGTTTTTGGCCGCGCCACCCCTGACTGATCAGCTACCTGTACCTCCCCGATTTGGGATGCGCGTCAGCTTTGATCTCCCCGATTTGGACGCGGTCGCCCAACCGTTCTCCCCGATTTGGGACGCGTCGCCTACGTCTCCCCGATTTGGGACGCGTCGCCAAGGTCTCCTTGATTTGGGACGCGTCGCCTGCGTCTCCATGATTTGGGACGCGTCGGCTGCGTCTCCATGATTTGGGACGCGTCGCCTGCGTCTCCATGATTTGGGACGCGTCGCCAACGTCTCCATGATTTGGGACGCGTCGCCAACGTCTCCATGATTTGGGACGCGTCGCCAACGTCTCCATGATTTGGGACGCGTCGCCAACGTCTCCATGATTTGGGGACGCCGTTACCGCCAACGTCCTCCCCGATTTGGGACGCCGTCGCCACGTCTCCCCGATTTGGGACACGTTGGCTAGGTCTCCCCGATTTGGGCCGCCTCGTCTGCGTCTCCCCGATTTGTGTCTCCCCAGCCAGTCTGCATCTCAGAAGCGGTCCTCTTTCTATGTGCAGACATATGTTTCTTAGTATCAAGTATCTTCCTACAGTTCAAAAACATGGAAATTGCCAAAATTTTTCCATTCTTCCTTGAGCTGAAAGTAAAAATCTACTTGACCTGTAATGTGCAATCCTCCAGCTGCTGTGCAGACAGTGCTTCCCATTCATTGAACCCATGACATTTTTCTGAATTTCATCACAGGGAGTCATAGCTGATCTGACACCATCCTTATGTGCGCCGAATTTGTTTAATTTCCATTTTTTTTTTTTATTAAACCTATATGGGAGTTTGATGATTCGTTGCGGTAACATTAGCAGAAGCGACGCAGAGGAGTTCCTGGCAGCTGAACAGCCGTCCTCTACTATCCTAGTCTAAGCACAGAGAGTGGACAGCGCAGGATTGCAGACCTGGCTGGAGGCTTGACGCTTGCAATGAACAAGCTGTTCTTCTCATCTTGGGGGGATTCTTTCCTAATTTAAGGGGAATTAGACAAACACTGATGTATCTACTGGCAGAAGACATTTGCATAGTTCTTTCCAAATGCAAATCATAATTTTGTATCCTCACTTCAGTGTAAGATCCGCTGGTCTTAACCAGCGCTGATATGTCTGTTTTGCATTCTTTATTTGCTGGGGTCGCTATAATTGACCGTCTCCTCCATGCTACCTGAAGGTCAGAGCACATTGATCTCAATATATCTTTCCCTTTGGACCCTGTCATCTAATTCGGAATGATGGGATACTCTAAGTGAGTGGTAACAAAATGCCGACAAGGGGTTTGTCATTGGGTAGTACTGGTTTCTGGCTAAAGCGTGCAATAAAAAGAACAACAAATAATCAATAGGCTGGGTTCACACTTCATTATTTACTGCATGTGAGGCATGCCTCAGGGTCCCAATAAAAAAAAAAAGTACCGCAACGTAGCTACTGCAGCCTCATGGAGATCTACAGTATATAGCAATTGTAACCCTATGTGGGCTACATTTACCCTATTTCCGGGCGCTATCCACTTCCCCTACGGAAAACAAAAGTGTAGACTATGCTATTGACTCCCACAGTTCTGAATTTTGCTGCAGAACTGTGGGATTGTTAACTTATCTAGGACCCTCGTATTAATCATCAGCTATCCCTAAGCTATCCTCATTGTTTCTAAGGGGACATGAGTTTATGATTCCCTATATGGGATTTATGTGTATTGTGTGTATGTACCCCTTTGTCCTTTTTGACTAGGTTGTGTTCCCTGATGAACCCAACAAATGGGGGGAAACGCGTTGGAACATATTGGGAACATAGTATTTATGAATTGTTTCAATCACATTTTTGGGCGCTTTTTTTTGTTTTGTTTTGTTTTTTTTCTCGTTATTTTTGATTAGTGTAGCTAGGGTTAGCTAGGGCTGAGATAATGTAGGTTCCTGTTGGGGACGCCCTTATTGGGGTGGGCACTCCATTTTAGTTTGAGGGATAACTGTAGGGTTCGTTTATAGTAGGAATATATTAGTTTTTTAATTATCTGTTAAAAGTTACATTTTGTTAATCCTAGGTGTTATACTTTCAGTGGTTTGTTTCATAATTTTCTGTATACCCAGGTATTTACTACATCATTTACTTATGAGTTTTTCTCTACGCCCAGACATCTAATTGAAAGTAGGGTATATGTGTTTTTTTTGTCAGAACAGAACACAACAATACATTGCTTGTAGATTTTATGGCATATTTTTACTTTGCCAATGAAATCCAATGCTTAAAATCCACAATAAATCCACTAACAATACGTGACAGAAATGGACAAGCCGGAGATCTAAAAGTATGCAGTGCAGGTTAAACCCTGTGCGGAACATTACTTCAACATATGGATGAGATTTGTAAAAATCTAACCCATTTTCTTGCTACTATAGTGTGCTATGGATTTTTACATTGCAAATTTTTTGCACTTCCCATGCAAATTTACCATAAGAGTAATAGTGTAATGAATACATTTACCCTTTGCTATGACTCTCTCTCTATTCTGAATGGTAGAGAAAGAAATGACAATGCCAACCAACTGATCAAGCAACAGTGACCTATCGAGAACCCCTTTAGGAGTGGCGGGTATAGTCGTAAATGGTAGAGAGATGAATGACAATGTCAACCAACTGATCAAGTAAGTGATATATGGGGAACCCCTTTACCAATAGCGGGTATAGCTGTAAATGGGACAGAGACAAATGACAATGCCACCGAACTGATCAAGCAACTGACATACGGAGAACCCCTTTAAGAGCAGCAGGTATAGCCGTTCATGGTAAAGAGATGATTGACAGTGCCAACCAGCTGATCAAGCAACTGACATAAGGAACCCCTTTAACAGTAGCGGGTATAGCTGTATATGGGAGAAATGACAATGCCATACAACTGATTAAAGAACAGTGACCTATGGAGAACCCTTTTAAGAGTAGCAGGTAGAGCCGTTCATGGTAAAGAGATGATTGACAGTGCCAACCAGCTGATCAAGCAACTGACATAAGGAACCCCTTTAAAGGGAACCTGTCACATAGGTTATGCCCCCCTTGCTGAGGGCAGCACAAGCCAGTGTCAGACCTGCTGTTTCCAGTGCTGTGTCCCTTATTCTGTAATATGCTGTAGTTTTCGTGTATTTCGTGTATGCTTAAATCTGCAGTTTTCAGCCAGAAGAGTCATTCGAAGAGTCCTTCAGAGAGTCAGTTTTTTTTTCAAACCCGGCCAGTCGGAGGCTAGCCCCGCCCACCTCAACTGACAAACCTATTACTTTGAATAGGTAGAAACATGTGAATAACTGTCAGTGGGCGGAGCTAGCCTTTGGTGGGCGGAGCTAACACCTGCCCATGAATAAGATTTAAGGGGTAAATGCTTTAAAACTGCTGCAACTTACAGAATAAGGGACGCAGCGCTGGGAACAGCAGGTCTGACACTAGCTTGTGCTGCCCTCAGCAAGGGGGGCATAACCTATGTGACAGGTTCCCTTTAACAATAGCGGGTATAGCTGTATATGGGAGAAATAGAGAAATGACAATGCCATACAACTGATTAAATAACAGTGACCTATGGAGAACCCCTTTAAGAGCAGCAGGTAGAGCAGTAAATGGTAGAGAGATGATTGACAGTGCCAAAAAGCTGATCACACAACTGACATGGGGAACCCCTTTAAGAGTAGCAGGTATAGCCGTACATGGTAGAGAGATGAATGACAAAACCAGCTAATTGATCAAGCAACACTTATATATGTTGAATCCCTTTAACAGTAGCAAGTATAGCCGTAAATGATAGAGAGATGAATGACCATGGCAATCAGCTGATCAAGCAACTGACATAAGGAACCCCTTTAACATTAGCGGGTATAGTTGTAAATGGGAGAAATAGAGAAATGGCAATGCCATACAACTGATTAAATAACACTGACCTATGGAGAACCCCTTTAAGAGTGGCAGGTATAGCCATAAATGGTAGATAGATGAATGACAATGGCAACCAACTGATCAAGCAACTGACATAACCCCTTTAAGAATAGCGGATATAACAGATTGTTTATCCAGTTGTAGCTTTCTGTGTATCCTGTAGGAGTGAGCTCAGCTGGGTGAATGAGTTTGTATTAGAGACAGTAAATTTGGCCTGCATCGGGTTGCATGTAGTACAGCGCGACGCTGACGGCATCTACTGCCAAAACTACTACCGAGTTTAAGTTTGTGGTGGTAAGAAATGTGCCCGGTCTGGGGGATCATTTTGAAAATTTGGATTTTATTAAGAGCAGGAAATGGGTTAATAGATTCAATGCAACAGCACCCGACGGGGGAATAGGATCGTTCACACCTTTCATCCTCTACTTTAACATTGTAAAGAAATGTTTTATTATTACACAATAAATGTTCACCTGGATTAGGCCAGCTGGCACGCGTTTCACGTACAAGACTGGAAGAGCAACTGGGTAATCACCTTATCCCTGAGCCAGCAGGAAAACGCAGGCCTATTTCTGGATCCTGATTGTATTGGCAAAGCCCATTGTCACATCTGCCAGACCGGCCGTTCCTCCAGCCTAGAAAGAGAGAGAGCATTAAACAGATTCAGATGTTTCTACATACACACAACTCATCCCATACATATGAACAAGAGAGTCCGGAGTATAGGACACGTTTCCTTTGTGGGGCCTTAGAATACTGCTTTGTATTAGAAGTGTATTTTCTATTATATTATTATTATTATTATTATTATTTTTAATCATCTTCCTTTATGGAAAAATAAGGCTATGTTCACACGGTTTATCCACGGTGTAATTGCGGGGACAGATTTTGCAATTTTCGCAATTACGCCGTGTGCCGTGCAGCAGAGGCCGGACGGGGGGGCCCCATAGACATTCATTGTCCACAGCGCCTATCCCGCCGTGAATAATTGACATGTCACTTTCGCCTCGCTGTTTCCAGCACTGTGTCCCTTAGGCTATGTTCATACGGCTTATATCGGGGCGTATTTGCAGAAGTAATTACGTCCGCAAATACGTCCAGAAATACGTTTTAAGTAATGAACAATTAGATTAGCATTGATTCCAATGTAAAATACGCCTCTTTGTTCACACGAGGCGTATTTCCGCGACGTATTTTCGCCATGTAAATACGATCGTGAAATTTAGTCCCCGTCACTTACTGAGGCGTATTTTGCAATGTAAATCCCCATAGTAAAGAATGGGGAATGTATTTACGATACGAAATACGTGCCACACTTTGTGACATGCATTTCAGGACGTATTTGCGGACGTAATTACGTCCGCAAATACGCCCCGAAATAAGCCGTGTGAATATAGCCTTATTCTATAAGATGCTGGAGTTTTTGTGTATTTAAAGAGAACCTGTCACATAGATTCTGCCCCCCTTGCTGAGGACAGAACAAGCCAGTGTCAGACCTGCTGTTCCCAGCACTGTGTCCCTTATTCTGGAAGATGCTGGAGTTTTAGAGCAGTTACCCCTCAAATCTTATTCATAAGCAGGTGTTAGCCCCGCCCACCAAAGGCTAGCCCCGCCCACTGACAGTTATTCACATGTTTCTACCTATTCAAAGTAATAGGTTTATCAGTTGAGGTGGGCGGGGCTAGCCTCAGGTGGCGGGGTTTGAAAAAAACTGACTCTTTGAATGACTCTTCTGGCTGAAAACTGCAGATTTGAGCATTAAATACACGAAAACTCCCGCATCTTACAGAATAAGGGACACAGCGCTGGAAACAGCAGGTCTGACACTGGCTTGTGCTGCCCTCAGCAAGGGGGGCATAATCTGTGACAGGTTCCCTTTAATGCTCAAATCTGCAGTTTTTAGCCAGAAAAGTCATTTGAAGAGTCATTCAAAGAGTCAGTTTTTTTCAAACCCCGCCCACCTGAGGCTAGCCCCGCCCACCTCAACTGACAAACCTATTTCTTTGAATAGGTAGAAACAGGTGAATAACTCAGTGGGCGGGGCTAGCCTTTGGTGGGTGGAGCTAACACCTGCTCATGAATAAGATTTGAGGGGTAAATGCTCTAAAACTGCTGCATCTTACAGAATAAGGGGCACAGCGCTGGAAACAGCAGGTCTGACACTGGCTTGTGCTGCCCTCGGCAAGGGGGGCACAATCTATGTGACAGGTTCTCTTTAAAGGGCCATTAATTGCCCATATTTCTTCCTGTCTTTTCCTGGTCAGACTGTGGGTGGTTCTGTAGTAGCGATTCGCATGTCAGCTGTCTATTCACAGCTCTTCTACTTCTCTTATGTCAGTTAAATAGGATGCTATCTATGGAGCAGACAAGTTATTACTCTCCTTTGTTAATGATAAAAAAAACACTAACAAGCTGCCGGCGTCCTGTGTGCCGACCTGTGGTGACGTCATTCCCTGCTCTCAGACGCCGACCTGTCAGAGCGGATAAAATCTCTCATCTCCTCAACAAAGCAAGAAAAACAAAGCAATGTATTTGAAATAAGTTTTCACTTACCTATCCCTGCATTGTAGTGAGACAACCTCTTTAGCAGTGCAATAAAACCTCTTAATCTGGCATTACTAGGAGGTATAACAATTATGCATGTAGGGGTAGAGAGGCGCAAGGCTGTAAATGCTTATACAGAATGCATCACCATCCTTTTGTTTTTCTTGCTGGAGACCTCTCATATGGTTCGGTCGGCTCACTTTTCCGATTCCAAGAAATTCAGAATGATCAAGGCAGTTCGGTGCCAAATTAGTTCAATGTCTGGACATTACACATTGACATTTTCAACACACATCCCATATCAGGAGTAGCTGACACCTCATTTTAAAAGGACCACCTTGCTTTGTATTAGTTTAGAGCACGTTCACATCATGTTTCTGCATACATTCAGCATAAGAACCAGAAAAGTTTTCGTACAGCCCCTATTTACCAAATGATGGCAATTATTTTATTTTTTTTACATTTTGCAGCCCATTAAATGCTGGAATGTATTTGGGCTGCAAGTAAGTAGTCAAACCTTGAATTTGATGTAGTGGAGGCAGGAAAAATGGGCAGAACTAAGGCTCTGAGCAACTTTGACTACTATGAGAATTAGATAACTTGGCCGCAGCATCTCGAAAACAGCAGGTCTTCTGGGATGTTCCTGATGAGCAGTAGTTAGTACCTACCAAAAGTAGTCCAAGGAATGACAACTGGTGAACCATAGACAGGGTCAAGGGCAGCCAATGCTCAGTGATGTCTGTGGGAAGTGAAGTCTAGCCCGTCTGTTCAGTCCCACAAGGGTCATTGGAACACAAATTGCAGAAAAAAAGTTCCTGCTAGGAATGATAGGAATGTGTCGTACAGTGCTGTTGCCTAGCTACAGACCGGCCAGAGTGTCCAGGCTGGCCCCTGTCCATTGCCAAAGGTGCTTACAATGGGCACATTAGCATGAGAACTGGACCCACAGTGAGGAAAGAAAGCGGCTTGGTCTCATGAATCACGTTTTACATCATGTAGAGGGCGGCCGGGTGCTTGTGCGTCACTTACCGGAGGAAGAGATGTCACCAGGACGCACTATGAGAAGAAGACAAGATGGCGGAGGCAGTGTGATGGGCAATGTTGTGCTGGGAAATCTTTTGTCCTGGCATCATGTGGATGTTAGGGTATGTTCACACGACATCATTTTACGCCTGTTTTGGCGCATATTTTGCGGCAAGATACTTGCCAAAATAAGCTTCGAACAATGTTCTATGCAGCTCTCATTGACTCTAGTGTAAAATTCACCCCGACTGTTTTTTAACAAGCGTCATTTCACAGGTTTTAAGGACAAGTTCGGCACAAATTTAAGTGCCTCGTCAATTCTTGAGGCGTTTACGTCATAAAACCCATAAAAAAATGGGGAGCATTTTTTTTCACTGTAATCACCTCCTTGCTTCGAAAAAAAAAAAATACACTTAAAAATAACCTAAAATGGGGCATTTTAAAAGTGTAAATTTAACATTCAAATTAAGAAGTGTGAACATACCCTTACTGTGACATGTACCACCTGTGTACAGAGCTCCACCCCTGCTGGTAGGGGGCCCCAAAAGGGCATCCCCTTTTTCGCAAAAAAAGGGGCTTGCCCCAGGGCACAATTTCACGGTTTAAAAGGGTTTTTGGGATTTGAAAGCGTCTGTACGTCTGACTGTCGTCTTCAACCCTTTACAGGACTGAAGGAAAACCGTGCAGCATTCCACTGCAATTTTTCCCCAAAACGGTTTTTGACACTGCCAGCGGTCCGAAAAACATAAAACATGTTAATTCTTCAACCTGGTTTTTGGGCAGAACATGAACACGTCGGTGCAAAGGGACAGCTAAAATCCGCAAACCGCGGACAAAACCCCCACGTGACAATAAAAGCCAAAAGCTCGATTTCCCGACGGTATTTGGTCTTGCATGTAAACGGGCCAAAAAACCCCACCACACCAAAAAATTGTTTTAGGATTTTAGGGAAAATGACAAAGATTTTAAAGGTAGACTTGGCTTTAAAGTCTTCAGATCAAATTTATCGAGGTCTATGGGTGTGCTAAAAAAAGATCTACAAGGCTACACCCTCACACTTACGGGGCTGTACCAGCTGTTTTTGGGGAACAAGGGAACCCGCCCAATAAAATTTTTGGAAGTTATGGCTGTTTCAAAAAGGTAAAAGGGGAAATGATTGCGTCACTTTTTTTACTAATGTGAGTTACAAAAAGGGTATTTTAGATATGTAGAAAGGAAAATCCTCTCACAGGTGGATGCACTGGAGATGAGCAGACCTCAATGTCAAAATGCGAGTTCCAATAATCCAAAAAGCTTGGGTGACGTTGTTTTTTTTTGTTTTTTATAACTAGTTTCTCGTAAATTTTGGGCAGTGTTTTTCCTTTTTGCATTTTTTTTATCACATTTATAAACGGGTGCATCGTAAGGGGGAAAAATAAAACCACATCCCTTACTGGCGGCCCAAGCACGTCAACGCGATAGCCCTGCACACGTCAGAACCTAAGGGTTTAGCAATGGGAGGGAATCAAGGCAGAAGGACAGTACAAAGAGACTAGTAAAAACTGAGCTTTTACTAGCCATATGGGGATTTAATTTGAATAATGTGCATAGAGTGACCCCTATTTCATAGCATGATAGCATAGAATAGCACATAGGAGAATTGAAAGGGGCCCGTGGTTTTTAAGTAGGGTTTTTTAGGGAAAAAAATTCTCAGCTGTGGAAAAAATACCTCTTTCTGACAGAGTAGGGGCTTTTACAAGGCATTTTAGGGCTTTCACCCGGGGGGGGTTTTTGTTTTATTTTTTATGCCTTTTATTTTTTTTGCAAATGCAAGTAATTAGTTTCGCAAATTTTACAAAAAAAACACCCAAAAAAAACAAGTAAAGAAAGGTTTCTGGAAAAAAGGCAGTTTTAATTGGGGTGCACTTAAAACGCACTAAAAACGACCAAAAAATCACCATTTAAAACACCCTAAGGGGGTTCATAAACGCAGTTTTGGGGCAGTTTTTGTGCACCCAAAATTTAAAAGCCTTTATTACACAAGCTCTTTTACTCCTAAACTGTTTGGGAAAAAGGGGGGCATCAATATGTCTTTGTAAGGGGATTCACACGGTTTTCGCGGGCAATTTCGCCCCCAATTACGCGGTGGGCGGGGGAACGGGGGAAATGGCGGGGGCCGGCACTTCGCCGCCCATAGACAGTCTTGCACGCCGATATACCCGCTAGAAAGTGACATGTAATCCTATTTTTTTTAGGGGAACTGTGGATTACCGTAATGAATGGGTCGTTTTCGGCCCGTAATTGGCGCACTCCGGCGCGTAATTACGGACCGAAATACGGCCCATTTTAAGCCGTGTGAACAAACACAGGAATTGATTACTTACTTGAAACACCTTTCTGAACAATTTAGACAACTGAAAGAAACCTGTTGGTAATAAAGGCAGGCTAATAGGAGTGCTCCAATCAAACTGCTTTTATTACCAGCAAGCTTCTTTCACTTATCTTAACGGTTTGGAAAGTGAGTAATTAGGGTGCTTTCACACAGTGCGTTTTTGATGCTTTTTTTTTATGAGTTTTTTTGTGCAGAAAGGCACAGCAGTTAATCCTGTACATTTCTGCACAAAAAAAACGCCCTGTGTTTATTATCCCTTAGGACATATTCACACACATTTTGGATCCGAAAAACACATTAAAATGCGCTGCGTCAATCGCATCCAAAAATCATCCAACACACAGGTGCATGTTTGGATGCGTTTTGGCTGCATCAGGATCGCACCCTGTAGTTTTAAATAAGGCGCCTGCTGCGTCTTTTGGATCAAGAATTGACATGACAGTTCTTTGAACAGATCTGAAAGACGCAAGTAAAACACTTTTCGGTGATCATTCGTCTGAACACCAATGTGTGTTTTACGTTGAAAGCAATGTATATCACACTGCACATTGTTTGGGTCCGTTTACGGTCCAAAAAACGTATTCAAACACGCATCTAAAAACGGATCAAAAATCGCCGTGTGAACATAGCCTAAGGGTATGTTCACATGGCTTATTTTGGGGCGCAATTCGCAGCGTATTTGCGCTTAATACGCTGGGATATGCGTCCCATAATTAGTTATCCATAGTTCTCATAGAGAACTATGGATTACACCTCCTCTCCCCACTTGTACAATACAATCGTATTGTACGCGCGGGGAGATAAGTGACATGTCTTACGCGCCGCGAGTAATGCATGTCTATGGGGCTGGCGGGCTGCCGGCCCCCCCACGCCTCGGGAGTACGTGCTGATTAGCGCGAGCTCCCGAAACACACGATGTACTGTGACGCATACTGTACTCGCAGCAGTACATCGTGTGAACATACCCTTAGGGTGCTTGCACATGGTGCATTTTTGGTGCGTTTTTTAAATGCGTTTTTTTGTGCAGGAAGGCACAGCAATTAATGCTGTACATTACTGCATAAAAATTGCGGCAAACAACATTGTACAACATTAATTGCTGTGCCTTCCTGCACAAAAAACGCATTTAAAAAACGCACCAAAAACGCACCGTGTGAAAGCACCTTTACTGTGTTTGAAGTCCTGTGGATTACAATCACACTGATTGATTCCTCACTTTCCAAACAGTTTACATAAGTGAAAGAAGCTTGCTGGTAACAAAGGCAGTTTAATTGGAGCACAGTTAAAACTGCACCAAAACTGCGCTGTGTGAATGCACCCTATGGCTTTTGCCTATTATATAGGTGACATCTTCTTTGATCTGTGGTGGCTATAGTTAGTATTTTTGCTGATTGCTGGGAGACGGTACGGCCCTGGCAGATTTCTTTCCACGGAAAAATGTACTTAATCACAGTCCAGAAGAAACATATATAAACCCTAACAAGACCTCCGAATCGCCGCCTGCCAATAGTGCATGTCGGGGTAAGCCAGCTGGCAGAGAGGGGGTTAATGATGCACAGCTCATTAAGTAAGACATAATTGTTGTCATGCTGAGTTTTTGATGGTGTTTTCCATTCTGCTTTCTCAATCTGATGTTTTTTTGTGTTCATAACAGCGGCGTTACTTTCTTCTCGTCTCATTAGTCCGTGTTCCCTCCTGGCAGATTAATTACCCACCACAGATTTGTTGAAACTACTTTGTGTAATTGCAAACTAGCAAAAAAAAAAGCGCAAAGGCGGGGGGGGGCGGGGGGGGCGTGGTAATATGTAAGTGGGACATCTGAGAGGCCATCGAAACTGGTGGACGCCTCTTCAATCTAGGGAAGGATCTTTGCAAGGGTTGCATGTTTAATTAAGAGATGAGGTCATCACACACAGATGACATCACTACCACTTTACCATTACCATAACCCTGATCTCTGGATTTCCTTCCATGGAACATTACCATGTAGAAGTGAAGACATTTGTCTGTCTTGGGAGCTTGTTCACACGCTGACTTTGAAGCTGTTGAGTGTTGGTTGACAAAATGAGTTAGCTTAGCCAGCCCGAGAGGCCTTGTGGGCTAAAATAAATACTCCAACATGATTACTCTAAATTAAACCCGAAAGTATGTGGACACATACAGTTGTGTAATTGGCAGACATGGTACTCTCCTCTGCTTAAAGGGGTTGTCTCATCTCAAAAGTTTATTGGATGCATGAATGAAAAAATCCCGCTTTGGCTCTGTTTACTTCCTGGTCAAAAACTGTCTTTTAATTAGTTTTGAGCTCCCTGTTTTTAGACTTCTTTTGTTTTTTAAGTTTTTAGTTTCCCCAAAATTTAAAATTTAATTACCCCTTTCTGAGGGGCCAGAGAAGGGGGGGGCCGGGGGCTAATTTTAAACCCCCAAAATTAATTACTGTCTTTTTTTCTGAAAGGGTCAGATAAACAACCCAAACTCTCATCACACGCTGGACCCGGGATGATGTCACTCCCTGCTATCAGAACAAACAGCAGGGGGAAAGGGGGAGTAAAACAGGTTTGGTCACTTGGGGAAACCCAAGGGAAAAAAGGGATTAAAAAACACTTGTACTCCTTAACAAAAAAAAGAAAACAAGCGTAATTTGGGAAAAAAGGCTTCATTTTGTGTTTTTCCCCACATTTTGGGAAAACTAATCTTTGTAGGGGAGGAAACCCCTTTTAGGGAAAGGGAAAAAACTGAATCCTGATGTTTAAAAGGCTCTGAGAATTTATCAATGGTACTTTTTTGGTCTAAATTATTAGGAATTTCCCAAAAGAGGTTTTTTTTGGTTTCAGAATTTTACGGCATTAATTGGGGTGTTTTCCCTTTCTTCAGAAAAACTCATCCAAAAACGCGTGAAACGCGTCAAAAACATCCTTATGGGGGAAAATTGGGGCCCCGGGAAACCCGTTAAAAACCTTACTAAAAACCCATTGGGGAAAAGGTCTGGTTTTCCCTTAGTAGCACCGGGGGGGGATGAGGATCGAAATAAACAAGGGAAAAATTCCCAAATTTAAAGGGTTTATATACAATATAAGCATAGAGGAAGTTCACAAAAGGGTATTCTATAGGTATGTGATCCAATGAGACATTTAGAGCTTATGCCCAAGACTTTTTGTTGCCCATAGCAACCCATTTCTTTGTTTCAGAGCACTATATGAAAAGAAAAGGGAGCCCTGATTGGTTGCTATGAGCAACAAAGATAGTTTTAGGCCTAGACTGTTTTCATACATGTTCCCCTCGTAGGGACAGTGAATTGAAGACTTTGTCTAAATACATAGTTTTTTTTTTTATTTCACCTTAACCAGGAGTTAAGAGAGATTTTATGTGTTCTGAGTGCACACAGGTTTCTATGGTTACTTGACCATAACTTTGCTATCTTTTTTTTCATAACTGAGAATTTTATTATATTTTGTATGCAGACAAGTAAAACAGGTTACATCAGCATACAATAGCACAAAACAACATAGTAAAGGACATGTAGATCCTAAGGAGCATGCAAGGAGTCCATGTCCACGAACCATAGTAAATCCTACATTCGCAACGGATTATAATCCTATAAAGTACTAAAGAACTTTGAACAAACCTCTGAGACAAGACAGAACTAATAGACACAGGACAGACACAACAAAGGGAGAAAAAGAGGGACAAGGGAGGTGGAAGGACAGACATCAGTAGTTATCCTGAAGTAGTCAGACCGCTTAGATAAGGTTCACTGCGCAATAGGTATCCCAGGCAGACCATGTTTTATCAAAAAGGTCCAACCTGTCATGGAGAGAAGCTGTCAATTGCTCCATTCGACGTATCTCCCTCAGTTTATGTATTAGGTCTGCTCTACTAGGGGGGATGGTCTGCTTCCATCGTGCCGCGATCAAGCACCTAGCTGCCGTAAGAACAGTTAACATAAACCTAGCCCTGTCCTTCGAGAGGTTCTGGACTGGGCCGCTGAGTAGGTAAACCAAGGGGTCCAATTGGATTTCCACCCCTAGAACCTCCTTTAAGAGACCTCTGACCTGACCCAGAAGGGTTTCACCCCCGGGCAGTCCCAAAAAATGTGCGGAAGGGTCCCTATGGCAGACTGGCACCTCCAACAACTAGATGTTTGTGGGAACCATTTATGCAACTGATTGGGTGTGTGGTACCAAAAG
This sequence comes from Phyllomedusa bahiana, assembly GCA_025379985.1. Classification (NCBI taxonomy): domain Eukaryota; kingdom Metazoa; phylum Chordata; class Amphibia; order Anura; family Hylidae; genus Phyllomedusa; species Phyllomedusa bahiana. The sequence continues at coordinate 201,168 of JAODAL010000568.1, forward strand.
AAAAGAACCTTGTACAGGTTTTCCCTTTGGGCCGGACAGGTCGATGATTTGGCCGCTGCCCTCCATATGGACTGCCATGTAGAGTACGGGATCGGTCTATAACTTTGCTATCTGATTAGAATAGAGGGCAGGTAGAGTTGTCACCATGGTCTTAGAGCTCACACTGAACAAACTAATTATCTCTCACAAGATTAGCTTTTGTTTACACAAGATAAGCAGTTGTTTTCATTCCTCAGAGCACTTGTAGCTTTTGTTTACCGAAGATTAACTATCCTGCATTGCTCTTTGTAATGTCTCCGCTAGTTACAGAGAAGCGCAATATGCTAGTCACTGCTATAGAACCACTCACATTCTGACAATGGCAGAGTGAAAGAAAAGCTGAATGTGACAAACTGCATGGTGAGAAAACCCTTTTAAAAGTGCGTAGATGACTGTGCCATATTTGCCCACTTTATAGAAGGTCTCAGAACCGCTCTGAATCTCTTCACCGAGGCTTACAAGAACCTGGACTGCCCCTTAACATTGGGAAAACCAAGATGTCCCCGGCAAGGTAACCAAACCCCCAGTCATCACCATCGCTGGAGAACCTCTAGAAATTGTTAGGTACTTACCCTTCCTCAGCAACCATTGGGAAGGAAATTTAGCACCCTTCCCTCATGCCAGCCTGTCTTTCAGGAAACTGTGGCATATAACGAACCATTCCTTTGTAGCCCAGCGAGTCCTGGGTTACCTATCTTTGCCACCTGAAGACTCTTGAGAGTCCATTAACGCCGCCTCCAGAAGATTCTGCATAGCAACTAGGAGGAACAGCACACCAAGTCCAGCATCCTTGCTAAGGTGATATAACAAGTATCGAACCCATGATTTTGCACAACACACTCCGGTGGACGGACCACTGCATCACAATGCCTGACGCCCATCTCCCCAGACAATTTCTCTACTATTATCTGAGCTGAAGCTAGAGGAACCGGGTGCCAAGAGGAAGCAATTCACAGCCACCATGGAGACCTACCTTTAAAAATGGCCAAATTGATCTCACTACCCGGGAAGCTTTGGACTAAGAGCGTCCTCTATGGCGTCGCATGACTCCTCAAGCGTCAGTGAATTTTGAGACCAATCGCCTCTCCAATGGGCTAGGCAAGACTACAACCTAGAACCTAGATTTGTGAAAGCGACTCCAAAATGGTACAAATTGTCCCTAGTGTTATTAGATCTGTGGCTCGAGGATTGGACTCCTCACCCACCTTGGAACACACAAATAATTTTGATGGGCGTCCCGTTGAGAGGGCGCTGATGATAATGCAACTTAAAATACTGATAAGGGGTAATTCATATAGATTGACATGAGTGTGACTGTACAGCACTGCACTACCATTGCAAAATTAACCAGACACTCCCTTTTTAATGGCAATTGCCAGCCCTGGTGATGCATATTCCCTGACTGTCATCACTATGGGGAACGCCGCCTTTGGACATACAAATAGTACCATGTACCTCTTAGTTTTTCTATGTCCTACAAAGAAAGCCATATAAGATTTGGGGCGATGTGTGAATGGGGCTGCATCAGAATTATGGCATCAAAAAGCTGTAGTAGACCAGTTCTAGAGATGTATGAACAGGCGCACTCCAAACTTTGCCGCTATAAGTGCCTCGGTTCTGCGCCAAAGGCACTTTTTAGCACGCCATGGGGCGTTATGGGGGAGTCGCATCACATTAGTAGAAGTAGACACATTAATGATTCTTTGACGCCAAAATTTTGGCGCCCCAACGTTAGAACAGCCAGACCAGGGTAAAAAGGGGGTGCCTGAGCCAGATTGTGGTTATTGGCCCCCCTGCCCCGTATGATGACCTGTGAAGAACAGACCCGGGTAAAGGTGGTTGCAGCCAGACTTGGGTTATTGGTGACACATTGATTGTGAAAAATTGACCTGCAGTAAAAACAGCCAGACAGGGTAAAGGTGGTGCCTGAGCCAGACTTGTGGTATTGGCTCTACACTGCCCTGTATGTATGACCTGCAGAAGAACAGACCAGGGTAAAGGTGGTGCCTGAGCCAGACTTGTGGTATTGGGCTCTACACTGCCCTGTATGTATGACCTGCAGAAGAACAAGACCAGGGTTAAAGGTGGTGCCTGAGCCAGACTTGTGGTATTGGCTCTTCACTGCCCTGTATGTATGAGCTGCAGAAGAACAGACCAGGGTAAAGGTTGTGCCTGAGCCAGACTTGTGGGTATTGGCCCTACACTGCCCTGTTTTGTATGACCTGTAGAAGGAACAGGACCAGGTAAAGGTGGCGCCTGAGCCAGACTTTGTGGTAATGCTTACACTGCCCTGTATGTATGACCTGCAGAAAGAACAGACCAGGGTAAAGGTGGTGCCTGAGCCAGACTTGTGGTATTGGTCTACACTTCCTGTATGTATGACCTGCAGAAGAACAGACCAGGTTAAAGGTGGTGCCTGAGCCAGACTTGTGGTATTGGCACTACACTGCCCTGTTGTATGACCTGCAGAAGAACAGACCAGGTAAAGGTAGTGCCTGAGCCAGACTTGTGGTATTGGCACTACACTGCCCTGTATGTATGACCTGCAGAAGAACAGACCAGGGTAAAGGTGGTGCCTGAGCCAGACTTGTGGTATTGGCACTACACTGCCCTGTATGTATGACCTGCAGAAGAAACAGGACCAGGGTAAAGGTGGTGCCTGAGCAGACTTGTGGTATTGGCTCTACACTGCCCTGTATGTATGACCTGCAGAAGAACAGCCAGACCAGGGTAAAGGTGGTGTCTGAGCCAGACTTGTGGTATTGGCCCTACACGGCCCTGTATGTGTGACCTGCAGAAGAACAACTTAATACATTCGGGCGTAGTCTATACTACCTCAAAGTGATTCAGAACTGGCCTGTCACTGACAGAATTCATACATGTCGCCCTTGGTATCTGCCTGACCCTTATAACTTTAAGACAGGTTGGGTGGCATTGAACCATTGTTTAGTCTTTGCCCAACTCCTCTTAAATCATGCAAAGTACCTTGCTCAGCAGTGGAAGACTGAGCTACGCCAAAGCACTTCTCAAGCTAAGTCTATGGTCCATCATGAGCTACAGCAGAAGTGACTTTTTTTCTTTTCAGCCTTTTGATGTTTTCTGTGCTATTGATAGTAAAATCAAATTTAACTAGAAATGAACAGTTTCTAGGTAACCTGCTCTTTCAGATACTACTTCGGTCCAATAGATGTAAATGTAAAGAAAGTAGTAGGCTCTTATCTCAGAACTGACCTTATGTAGGAGATTAGATACACGCACCAAGGACCACGCCGTATATGCTCACCGTCTTCGAGCTGTAATATAATCCAGGACACACAACCGTTACTGATCCAGTAGACGTAAAATGGTGATAAAACAAGGCACTAACTAAATAATGACATGTCCTCTAGAGCGAGAAGGGCTACAACATTATACTATACATAACATCTAAGGTGTTAAAACTATAAGTGTGATCCAAATATGATACTAAATGATGCCTTTAGTATTTAGGGGGGGCGGGGTGGTGTGTAATTGCTCACCTCATTTGCTATGCACTCTTTCCTCTAAAACAAAGAGCTTTTTGTCTGTATTACATATAGCCCACGTGCATGTGTATTACAAGCCAGCTCTGAGCCTTCCAAGACACTGGGAAAGAGAGAGTGTGAGGGGCCAGGAAAAGCAGCGTTTTTGGCTGCTTCCCATTTTTCCGTCCGACTATTTTGAACTCTTTCAGCCTCTGCCAGTTGAGTAGAGGAGGCCTGACCTAGTCATTCCTGTACCCCACTTTTAATCGCATATTGACCTCTATTTAGAGTTTTGAAGAGCGTGTATTCGTGGAGGACAAGGTTTGCATATAACAGGATCTATACCAGGGATCTTTAACCTCTAGTTTTACATCACAAGACCACAACTCATAGCAGCCAACCAGCTGTCCCAACCAGCACAGACTATCAGAGCATGGGGGTATTTATAGTTTTGCAGCACCTTGTGATCCATAAGTTGGGGACCACTGGCCTAAAACCTGGGACAACCTGCAGATCTTTGATTGCCTAGTTTAGCTAAGGAGAGATCGTCCCTTTCTGAGCCACTCATTGCCTCCCACTCAGCCAAGCCGGCATCGCTCTGCTCTGTACTGACGAGTGGCACAACCCTGAAACGGCTGTTTGCAGATGGTTGATCCTGGCTTGGCTAAATATCCCTTTTTTGCTTTCCAAAGACCCAGTGGGTCAAAAGCAAATTGAGTATTTGTTACATTTAAAGGGGTTGTCTCACTACAAGGATTGCTTTTTATGTTAAAGATCTTGCAAAAGCAAGTCACTTTGCAATATGTGTCCATTAACATTATCCTACCTATTCCTAGATATTCCCTCTTTTTATGGACTGCATAGTTTCCCTTCCGTCGCTATAGCTACAGCCCTGTTTACTTTTCCCCTGATAGGCCCTGCCAGCACTGGTTGCTGTAGTACAGACCGGCTTCTACTGCAGCCTAGTAGAAACCCAGTAAACACGCCCCTGAATTCAAAATGAAATCAAGAAAACAGGACGGAGGTGAGATGAATCGATGTAGTGAGACAATTTTAACAGAGGGCGCTTGAGCTTCTCAGCTCCTTTCCCATAATGCCTTGTGATATGCAGATGCTTCGTGGAGTGCAAAAAGGCCATTTCGAATCTCCACACGCCTATATAGGCGTTCTCCCTAAGGAAAGATCTTCCCTAGTTTAGCATTTAGCAATCATTGTTAGTCCCTCCAGGTCTAGAATTGTTGAATCTAGTCCAGGGGTCTGCAAACTGCGGCTCTCCAGCTGTTGGGAAACTACAACTCCCATCATGCATTTATATAATCTAGGTCAGTGGGTATGATGGGAAATGTAGTTTCCCAACAGCTGTAAAACCGATGTTGCAGACCCCTGATAGTCAAAGGGACTTCCCAAGACTTTTAAAAACATCCCTACCACCTCCCACTGTGCTAACATAGAAAATTATATCTCCCATCACCATGGTTCCTGAGCTCCAGTGTCGCCCCGCTCCCACCCCGTCCCTCACTGATGACATCACGTTCATGGATCACACGATGCTGCAACCTATCTACATGTACAGCATGTGGCCAGAGAGCTCAGTGATTGGTTGTGATCCATGAACGTGATGTCATCAGTGAGGGACGGGGGAAACACTGGAGCTCTGGCTGCGCTGGAACCATGATGATGGGAGAGGTAAGTATGGGGTAATTTTCTATTTTAGCACAGTGGGAAGATTTGGGTAGGCTTATAAATGTCTTGGGAAAACCCCTGTAAGAATTTGGCCATCGGACTACTCACTGTGATAACTCAAGTGTCTAATGTGCTAAAACAGGGATGCTCAATGTTTTCTGGTTCAAAGGCCACATTGTTAGATTAATCCCATCCTAGTGACCACAAAAATGAATCGGGTGTTATCACCTGTGACACCTATGGAAGGTCGAAAGTGTATACCATAGTTATAGAAGGGTGCTAGTTTAATATGCAGGACTCTCACCTGCCGAGAGAATAGAGATACTTTTGTCCCCTTTTTGTGGTGCCAGTTACACATCCTGGACTCTTGCCTGCTGGAAAATTGGGGAATACTCTTTAAAAGGGAAAGAGACCATGCGTGTGGCTATCTCCATTGTATTTAGTGAGTTGAGTGTTTTACTACCCCATGTACTGCAGTGCAGACAGCAGTATTCACGTGTAGTTACATTTCCTCTTCACCTATTCCCTTTTAAAGTGCCACACCAGGGTCAGGAGATCCCCATTCTAACAATAGATGGGGGTCCAAAAGAGAGGAAGTGCACCATTAGTACTTACCCGTCCCTGTGCACCATTAGTACTTACCCCCTCCTCTTCTCCCTGACATGGAAATACATGTGATCAGCCCCTAGATACAGATAAGCTTGTTTGCCACCAGAAGGCCATGGGTCTTATTTTGGCTGTCCTTGTTGCCCATAGCAGCCAATCAGAGCTCATAGCAGCCAATCAGAGCCCATAGCAACCAATCGGAGCCCATAGCAACCAGTGAGTGCAGCTTACATTTATTTTAATGATTTGAAAAATGAAAGCTGAGCTCTGATTGGTTGCTTGAAAATTCCTTTATTTTTTTTTGGGTTTCTTTGAAATCTGATTGGTTGCTATGAGCTCTGATTTGGTTGCTGCGGGCAACAGGGACAGTCTTGCACTTAGTATTTATAAATGAGGCCCAATATTTGCACACTGTGGTAAAATTTCTAAACTAGTTGCTATGGACTCTGGTTTTCTATTTAGCTTGATTAGTTGTTGAACTTTATTGGTTGCTATGAGCCCCTTGGGGTTTGGTTGTATTTAACTTTTGTTGGTTGCTATGAGCTTGATTTGGTTGCTATTTAACTTTGGGGCTATGAGCTCTGATTTGGTTGCTATGAACTCTGATTGGTTGCTATGAGCTCTGATTTAGTTGCTGCGGGCAACAGGGACAGTCTTGCACTTAGTGTTTATAAATGAGGCCCGATATTTGCACACTGTGGTCAAATTTCCCAAATGGGGGCCTTAAAAAAAATTGTTCCAAAAACACCCTTTTTTTAAAAATACTTTTAAAAAAAATTTTTAATCCTAGGGGATAAAACCCGGGCTAGTTAAAAATGCCCCTTTGCCAAAATTTTGTCAGAGCCTCCCTTTTGACGGAGAAAAAAATCATTACATGCGATAGGCAGAAATCATCTATTTTGCACATAAGGCTATGGCTACACGGCAAGTGTAAAATGACAATTCTGTAAAATTCTGTTTAAGAATCCAACTAGTTAAATTTTTTTTCTTTTCCCTTTGGGTTTTTGGGGGACGGTTTTGTTCCCTGGTTTGCGGAGTCGCCCCCTTTCCCTTTTTTAAAAAAAAAGGGTTGCACACCTTCCGCTGAAAAATTAGGGAAGATTGTGCATGTTTTCAAATTTTTTTTGGAAAGGCCCGGGAGTGTGAAAAAACCGGGTTTAGTGTTGAAATAATTTGGGGGTTTTTTTAATTTAAAAATCTGTGGGGATGGTTTCTTGTCGATTTTTGGATGGTTTCCAAATCCGCAAACCATCTGAAAATCTGATGAAAAATACAATGTCGTGTGGACTTAGCCTAAAAGTTGTCTATAATATCAACTTATCCTACAGCTATGTACTGAGAAATGTACTCCTATCAGTCCTCCCTCAGTACAGTGATCCCATACATTTTGTAGGGCTAGGGAGTGTGCGTGAAAATCCTTAAAGGGGTTGTCTCACTACAAGGATCGCTGCTTTTTATGTTAAAGATCTGGCACAAACAAGTAACTTTGCATTATGTGTCCATTAACAGTGTCCTACCTATTCCTAGCTATCCCCTCTTGTATGGTCTGCATCAGCTCCTCATGTCGCTATAGCTACAGACCTGTTAGATCTCTCCTGATAGGCTGCTAGTGCTGGTTGCTATAGCTACAGACCTGTTCCATCTCTCCCGATAGGCTGCCAGCGCTGGTTGCTATAGCTACAGACCTGTCTGATCTCTCCTGATAGGCTGCCAGCACTGGTTGCTATAGCTACAGACCTGGCTTCTACTGCAGCCTAGTAGAAGCCAGTAAACATGCCCCTGAATTCAAAGTGAAACCAAGAAAACAGGACTGAGGTGAGATGAATCAGTGTAGTGAGAAAACCCCTTTAAGTTTTATACCAATACCATGAGTTTTCATGTCCATGTCTTATTTGAACCCATAGTTTCCTTAGTGTTTTTCATCTCTCCTGGACTTATTTTGGCCTGAAAAAAAACACATAGTGGAACAGATCTCCCATACACGATATAAGGGTATGTTCACCTGCCGTATTGCGGCGCGTACAGTTAGGCTCCAGAGTATGCTTTCATTAATGCTGTTGAAAGTACACACTGGCCAGCGCATACTTTCAATGCATGGCTGCTCTCTGCCTCGTATTCACCTATTTCTTGGTGCGTATGTGCCCAAAAGAAGTGACCGGTCGCTTCTTGTCACAGGCATACATTACTCACCGAGAAATATGATCATAAAATCACCGTCAACTAGTAACATTCTTTTTACCCTATTTGCAGGGTAGTATGTCGGCGCAATTACCTGCCGAAGTACGGCATACAAATAGGACGTGTGGATGCACCCCGAGAGGAGCTTTATCCATGCTTAGCTAATATGACCGAATATGCAACCACCCTATGAAATAAGTGCGGCCTTGTTTCTATTACTGACTGGCCTTGATGTTTACAACTGGCCCATGGAAGTTTTTTTGGCAGCGTCAACCTCGGCATTGTTTTACAGGTTCTTGACATCAGAAAAATTAATAACAGACTGCACGAACAAGTAACTGGAAATCACAACCAATAAAAGAACATTTCAGACTATAAAGCAGGTTGGCAGAGGCGAGTGTCGCCACATGAACAGCACACTTGGATTGTTCTAGTGAAACGATCCAGGTGTAATTACATAGGGCACATGTCAGGGTTTTCACATTTGGCAAATTAAATGGTCTGGAGGTGCAGATACTTATACAGGAGGAAAGCAGGGTGCCACAAAGCTAGGTGTATGTGATCCAGGAGCTAGTGTTCTGGTCCCAAAACCTCATATCTTATGTACTGTACTATGGGCCTTATGTGTGAAAACTGTCTAGGAGCAAGACGGTCCTTGTTGCTCATAGCAACCGATCAGATCTCATATAATCAGAGTCCATAGCGACCCATCAGAGTCCATAGCGACCAATCAGAGCTCAGTTTTAATTTCATATAGTGCTCTGGAAAAAATGACAGCTGAGCTCTGATTGCTCGCTGTGGGCTCTGATTGCTCGCTGTGGGCTCTGATTGCTCGCTGTGGGCTCTGATTGCTCGCTGTGGGCTCTGATTGCTCGCTGTGGGCTCTGATTGCTCGCTGTGGGCTCTGATTGCTCGCTGTGGGCTCTGATTGCTCGCTGTGGGCTCTGATTGCTCGCTGTGGGCTCTGATTGCTCGCTGTGGGCTCTGATTGTTCGCTGTGGGCTCTGATTGGTCGCTGTGGGCTCTGATTGGTCGCTGTGGCTGCTGATTGGTCGCTGTGGCTGCTGATTGGTCGCTGTGGCCTGTGGGTGCTATGTGCTGTGGTCGCTATGGGCTCTGATTGGTGGCTATGGGCTCTGGTCGCTGTGGGCTCTGGTTGCTATGGCTGCTGATTGGTTGCTATGGGCTCTGGTTGCTTTGGGCTCTGGTCGCTATGGGCTCTGATTGGTCGCTGTGGGCTCTGATTGGTCACTGTGGGCTCTGATTGGTCGCTGTGGACGCGATTGGTTGCTGTGGGTGCTAATTGGTGGCTATGGGCTCTGATTGGTGGCTATGGGCAACAAAGACAGTGTTACTGCTTGACAGTTTAATACATAGGGCCGTTTTGTATTTGTCTTTCTGCAACTTTTGGGTTGACGCTCAATTGGTTTTAGGACACAAGATAAAATAGAAGTCTTCTTGGGCGTTGTTTTAATGTTAGTTGAACCCCATAGTTAAATAAATCCTTTTTTTTTATTTCATATAACTAATGCTATCCAAGAAAACTAAAACCTGGCATTAGAGTTTTGAGGTCTGCAAGTAAATAATTTTTTCATAGAAAAGTTTGATCCCCCAGCATTGAAAATTAAAGGAAAAGTTTTTTTTCCCCCCCATAATTTCCATAAAATTTCTTTTAAATGGGCTAGAGTTAGTATGTTTTATCCTCACTTTGCTATATTTGTATTCTTTGGGACAAGGTTACCAAGGTAAAGCTTGAAAGTAGACTAATACATAGGGCCTCAAGTATGGAAACTGACTTTGTTGCTCATAGCAACCAATCCAAGCTCATAGTGACCTGATTGGTTGTTATGAACTCTGATTGGTCGCTATGGGCTCTGATTGGTTACTATGTCCTGATTGGTTTTCTATTTTCTTGATTGGTTACTTATTGCTCGATTTGGGTTTCTAGAGCTCTGATTTGGTTGCTATGGGCTTGATTGGCCGCAAAGACCTTTATTTACCCATGAGCTTAACTGGTTGCTATGAGCCTTTATTGGGTTTTTATGAGTCTGATGGGTTTCTATGGTCTGATTGTCGCTAGGGCTTGATTTGGGCGCTATGGGGTTGATGGGCGATGGCTCTGATTGGTGCATGGGGTTGTTGGATGCATGAGCTCTGACCCGGTGCTAAGCTGGGCTGGTTGTATGACTCTGATTTGGGTTTTATAGCTTGACTGGTTGCTATGAGCTTGACTGGTTGAAAAGCTCTGCTGGTTGTAGGCTCTAAATGGTTGCTATGAAAATTGATTGGGCGATGGGCTCTAAATGGTTGCTATGAGCCTGATTGGTTGCATGAGCCGATGGTCGCTATGTGCTCTGATTGGTTGTATGGCCCGATTGGTCGCTATGTGCTTTGATTGGTTTCATGACCTTTATGGTTGCTATGGGCTCTGATTGGCCGCAATGAGCTCTGATTGGCAGTTATGAGCTCTGACTGGTTGCTATGAGCTCTGATTGTCGCTATGGGCTCGGATTGGCCGCCATGAGCTCTGATTGGTTGCTATGAGCTCTAGTTGCTATGAGCTCTGATTGGTTGCTATGGCTCTGGTTGCTATGAGCTCTGATTGGTTGCTATAGGCTCTGATTGGTTTCTATGGGCATCAAAGACAGTCTTATTGCTAGACAGTTTTCATACATGTCCCCCATAGACTGGATGGTACTTCTGAGGATAGCTGGGTATCCTATAGGCTCTTTCAATGAGGTATAATTTAAGAGAGTCTTCTCTTGGTGTAGATTTGCTGCGGATTTTGACGACGCAGGTAGGGGCTGCAGCGGATTACAGTAGAAGGCAAGTGCATAAGATTTCACAAACCTCTACAAGCTGGGAGGGCAGAAAAATGAGCGTGCTTCGGATTTTTAAATCTGTTGGATGTTTGTTGGAAAAACTGTGGATTCGACCACTTTCAATGTAGCAGGGGAGCAACATGCACTTATTCTGCTAAAACAGCTGGCGTATTGGGGTGCATACACACCACTATATGCTGTTTGAACATACCCTTATTGTATAGGCCCCTACTAATTTATTTATTTTTTTCTCTCTGCATAGTAAAGTGCTAGACCATCCTTTCCTAAGCCTTGAAACCATCTCTAAGGCCGCGTTTACATGCCACAGACCAAATTTTTCCCGACTGGTATTTGGTCAGTTTTTGTCACGCAGGGGGGTGTTTTTTGTCTGCGGTTTGCGGATACAGCCGTCCCCCTTCGCACCCACATGTTCTTGTTCTCCCCGAAAACCGGGCGGAAGAATGAACATGTCCTATATTTTTTCAGACCGCTGGCGGTGTAAAAAGCCATCCGGCGGAAATATCCGTGCAGTGGGGACTGCTGCACGGATTTTCCATTAAGGCCCATGTAAAAGGTTGGCAGCTTTCAAAACCGTAAACCATCTGTAAATCCAGCTGAAAACCTGTGCCGTAGGAACATGCTATAAAGGAATGTTCACATGGCGCTTTTGGGTGCTTATGTTGGGGCATATCGCATGCACAATACACCCCTAAATAAACGTCCAAAATGCCCGTAAAACACTTCCCAAAGACTTCCATGTAAAATCCTCATTGTTGTTTAGAGTATTTTTCGGTGCGTACTGTCCGGACCTGTAAAGAATTGAGAGAATTGGAGTTTTGAGGCCGACAAATACTAAAGAGTAGGGAGCAGCAATCTGCTCGGGCAACAGTCCATTTCTCTTGAAGATCTCGTGCTTACACATGCGCATTTCAAGGAGGAAACAACGCGTGGACATTGTCTGCACTCAGCATACTTTCGTGTGAGGGTATGTTCAACTGTCGTATATTTGGGCCGTACTTTTGGGCATAATTGTGCTGCAATATGCCCGAAATAAGGCCCGCAAATATGGTAATTCATAGCTTTCACTGACAGCTATGATTACCTGTCTTCCCCGGTGCACGGTGCGGTGCCAGGAAAAAAAAGTGACATGTCGCTTCTTCCCGGCACTTACGCGATGGGGAAAACAAAAGTGAATGGGAGCTGGCACAGAGCGCTTTAGAAATACGTGCTGGCCAGATCTTACTTCGGAAACACCTGGTGTATATGGGTGCGTACAATATAGTTACATAGTACGGATGAAAAACTAGTACTACACGTGTCCATCAAGTTCATCCAAGGCTAATAAAATGTGGGTGAAGGGAGGGAGACACTGGTTAATGCCCTGAAACCCACAAGGCAAGAACCAATCTGCTCCAGGGGAGACCCCATCTCTGACCCCAGAGCCTCCACCAGCCAGGATACAGAATTTTACATAGCTACATACGCATTAATATTCTTTAGTTTCAGGTAGTTATCTAAGCCTTTCTTGAAACTCCCAACTGTTCCTGCTGTGACCAGCTCCTCAGGCGGCTATTCCACAGATTTAGATTTCTTACAGTGAAGAACGCCTTTCTCCTCTGGAGATTGAATCCTTTTTTTCTCCAGCCAAAGGGAATGTCCCCTAGACTTTTGAGGGGACTTTACTTGAAATAATTTTTCCCCATACTTTTTGTAGGGACCATTTATATAAATTAATCATGCCCCCCCCCCCCCTCCGAAGCCATCTTTTCTCAAGACTAAATAAGTTCAATTCTTCTAACCTCTCCTTATAACTAAGATGCTCCATTCCCCGTATAAGTTTGGTTGCTCGTCTTTGCACTCTCTCTAGCTCCATTACATTCTATAAACTGGAGCCCAGAACCTGAACATCATATTCCAAGTATGCGCCGCTATATGCCGGTATTCAGCTGTGAACATACCCTAATACACAGCATTCAGCCGTGAACATACCCCAATACACGGCATTGAGCTGTGAACATACTCCAATACAGGCATTGAGCTGTGAACATACTCCAATACACGGCATTGAGCTGTGAACATACTCCAATACAGGCATTGAGCTGTGAACATACCCAATACACGGCATTGAGCTGTGAACATACCCAATACACGGCATTGAGCTGTGAACATACCCCAATACACGGCATTGAGCTGTGAACATACACCAATACTCGGCATTGAGCTGTCAACATACCCTAATACACGGCATAGAGCTGTCAACATACCCAATACAGGGAAAACTAGAGCTCCTCAAAAATACCCTAAACACGCATTCGAACATACCCCAATACACGGCATTGACTGTGAACAACTCCAATATCGCATTGAGCTTAACATACCCTAAACACGGCATTAGCTGTCAAAAACCCTAATCCCGGGCCTTGATGTGAACATACCCTAATACTGGCCAAACCAGAGTCTCCTCCAGAAGGAAGAATTGCCCATCTGAACACATCATGTTGCCACTGTTATTGGACTCTTTGCTCCTCATCAGTACAGAATAGGGAACTGGTCTCGCTTGATGACCTTTCTACTAAGATGAAGTGTGTTATCCGTTCTTTTTATTGGTCACTGTTGGGGGAATTAATAAGGGACAGTTCAAATACACGCAGGTAGTTCTACTTCTCCGTACATACAGGTTGGCACAGTGGCTACTTGGAGGTATTCCAGGCCTCATGATCAATAACCTGCTAGCCAAATAGTTTAAAAGCCGAATTTTAGTTAGTCAGTATGAGAACTGTTCATGATTCCAGCTGCATACCTGGACACTTTACACCATAAACCTTCTTATACATCTTATTTTTTGTTATGTCAGTGCATGGTTACTATCTAAGTGTGTTTGTTGCCGAGAACTTACGAGGTCTCCTCCTGGAGGTCTGTGGGGGTTGTACGTCACAATCCGCTTTCACAACCCTGGCTCCCCAACTAGGAGGAGGCAGCATCAGCTTACACTTTTGGCTCACTGAGGTGGCGACCAGGAGCAAAATGGGTTCTTCCCAAGTTTTTGCAAAAGGAGACCATTGATCTCGTCTCCTGCAGGGCCTTCTGACTCAGGGTTGGGGAAGGATGGCGTGGGTGACTTTCTTTTGGAGGCAACTATGGTCTGGCTAGTATGTACATATATAGTATGTGGAGATGAACTAAATTGCAAACTACACCCAAGAAGGGAAAAAAAAGACATACTGGCCCAGTGATTGCTCAGAGATCAAATGTATGACCTATGCTGTGTGCATAAAGTCCTTTGGATAGGTTGGAGGTATACATTAGGAAGTACTCCTGAGCAATAGACTTGTAATAAAATGTGAATAGAGCATAACCTTGCAGTAATTGGTTGCCAGAAGCAATACATCAATTATATTTGCCACATACAACACCTAGACCTCCAGGGGGATCTGCACCTGCATAAGGGCCAAGTGTCAAGCACATGTAGACAGACACACAGTGACAGAATCAGTTTTAAACATGACCCCTCTAATGTATTTTACTCGGGTTAATTTACACTTCCTTTTTAAAGGGAATGTGTCATCCAAAAATGAGTCATTGTTTTTCTCTCATTTTTACGTTAAACAATTTTTTTTTGGATTTTTTTTTTTTTTAATTATTCTTATCACTTTCAATATGTTTTTGGTTTATTCTTAAGTCTTGCAGTTTTCACCCTGGCCACTAGGCCTTGTTTGCACTGCTTTAACAGCAGTCAGCAGAGCTTTACTGAAACTTCATGCACATTGGAGACTTAAAGGGGTTGTCTCAATACATTGATTCATCTTTCCTCAGTCCTGTTTTCTTGGTTTCATTTTGAATTCAGGGGCTGTATTTACTGGTTTCTACTAGGCTGCAGTCTGTAGCTATAGCAACCAGTGCTGACAGCCTATCAGGAGGGATCAAACAGGTCTGTAGCTATAGCGACCTGAGGAGCTGATGCAGCCCATACAAGAGGGAATATCTAGGAATAGGTAGGACACTGGTAATGGACACATATTGCAAAGTGACTTGTTTTTGAAAGATCTTTAACATAAAAAGCAGTAATCCTTGTAGTGAGACAACCCCTTTGAGACTGACTCGGTCCCATTCACTTCTATAGGAGAGCTTTCTAGTCATGCTCTGTGACCTGGGAAGAAGTCACTGTGCAGGGAGGTGGAACTGTGACTATCTCCTCTTGTGACTGGTGGACCCTGTGTTATCTATTCACACTGGTGTCTCCTTTCAGTTTGACCCTCTTTGTGCTGATAATGAGCAGACAATGAGAATCTTTCTTACAGAACAGGAAGTGTCAGACTATTATTGGTTTTTAGTGTCCAAAGTGAAAACTGCAGGACTTAGGAATTATTAAAAAATATTGAAAGTGATATGGAAAATGTAAAAAAAAATTATAACCAAAAATTCTTAAAAAAAATGTGTTGAACATAAAAATATGAGTTACACAATAAGTCATTTTTGATGACACATTCCCTTTAAGGCTTGTCCATCACTTCTCCAGAGCTGAAGACATTACAATGTTCCTGTCTAGTTACTGCCTCGGTTGTGTATTCGTCCTGTCGTCCTGCTGTGCGATGCTTGTCCGTCTGTCTGTGTGACACCTTGTCGAGATCCTATATGTTTTTATTCTTTTCCTTTTCCCTTTTTCTTTTATATTTTAAAGGGCTTCCCCGGTGACTTTGGAGAGAGAGGTCCCCCAGGACTTGATGGCAACCCTGTGAGTAATTTTGTAATACAACATAAGAACGATTGTTATGAAATGAGGTGTTTAATCTGTTGCAGGAGGCTGTTAAATGGGATACAGCAATAAGGAATGTTCTTAGTCACGCTTTGCATGAGGATAAGCATATAAATATTACTGATCCACAGTGCAGGACAAATAAACCATGCCGCATCTTCACTTAATGTGCATTCGGTATTACGGGCTGTTAAGCATGTAGAGAAGTGTAAAATATGGCACAGAGTGGGACTGATTAACCCTGTGCACAACATAACGGGGGCAGCTAATTTGTAGACTGACCTTTGAGAGAAAACAGGGTTTAGATGACATCATATTTAGGTGATAGAGCCAAAAAGTGCTCCATTCCAAGCAAAATGATAGGCTTTCAAGAATAATATATAAGGATTATATACAAAATTTCGCTCCCGAGAATTCAAGTTTCACAAGGCAGATAGCAGCATGTACCTGTCTGTATTGCTATACGCTGGCTGTTTGAAAAGTATGCGCTGGCCAGCACATACTTGGCTTTCAGGGAATATGTCTGAAAATCAAAGCACTCATTGAGTGCTTTGATTTTACCGTATTTGCAGGACGTGCTTCAGGAATATTGCAGCACAGTAAGGCTATGTTCACACGGGGGGTTTCGAAGTTCTCATAGAGAACTATGGATTACGCCTCCTCTCCCCGTTCGTACAATACGATCGTATTGTACGCGCGGGGAGATAAGTGACATGTCAGTTTCTTGCGGCGAATACGTGCCGCGAGTAATGACAGTCGGTGGGGCCGGTGGGCTGCCAACTCACCTGCGTCCCGGGAGTATGCACCGATCAGCGCAACTCCCAAACACCTGGCGTAGTTGCGGGGCGTACTGTACGCCCCACAATTACGCCGTGTGAACATAGCCTAAGGGTATGTTCACCTGATGTATTGGCCGCGTGTACTGTGCGTGACGCAATATGCCGTGTGTTTTAGAAGTACGTGCTGTTCAGTGCGTACTTCCAAGGACGGAGAGGGTGGGGGTGGGCCCCATTCACTTTCAATATCAGCGTTGCGTAAGCGCTGCGAAGAGGTCACATGTCACATCTCTCCCCCGCCGTACATTACGATCGTGTTGTATATGGCGGGAGATGAGGCGTAATTCATAGTTCTCTGAGAGCTATGAATTACCGTAATTGTGGAGCTCTTTTCGCCCATATTAAAGCGCAAATATGCCGTGTGAGCATACCCTAACGCACCAAAGTATGCCCCACAAATATACCGTGTGAAACATACCCTAACGCACCACAGTACGCCCCGCAAATATACTGTGTGAAACATACCCTAAGGGCAATACACTACGTGGAAATCCCTAAAGAAGCATTTATGCTATCTATCATACATGAAAAAACTTTGAGACTCTCGGTTCACATATCATGATCAGAACATGTTTAAGCTGCCCACGACTTTCCTCGTGATCTCAAAATCGGGCAGTCCTATCCTATCTTTACCTCTCAATCGAGCCAATCAGGCCTCTCACTGGGTCAACCGACCTCCATTATTCAGAGACAAAAAATAAAAAACACCCAACCTGCAAAGCTGCCCTTCTTATGACAGCCTGTGAGAGTGGGCGGGGACAGAAACCCGAAAGCACCCAAGTACGCCCCGCAAAAATACTGTGTGAAACATACCCTAACGCACCAAAGTACACCCTGCAAATATGCCGTGTAAGCATACCCTAAGGCTAGGTTCACACGGCTTAACTGCGGAGCGTAATTTCGCCCCGCAATTACGCCGTTTGGACGGGGGCGGGGCGGGAGCGGGGGAGTGGGGGGGGCCGGCACTTCGCCGGCCCATAGACAATCACTGCTAGCGGCGCGTATACGCCGCTAGAAAGTGACATGTCAATTATCTCCCCGCCGGCGGCTTCGCCGGGCGGGGAGAGGAGACGTAATCCATAGTTCTCTACGAGAACTGTGAATTACCGTAATGAATGGGCCGTTTTCAGCCCGTAATTGGCGCACTTCGGCGCGTAATTACGGACCGAAATACGGCCCATTTTAAGCCGTGTGAACCTAGCCTAACGCACCAAAGTACGCCCCGCAATTATACTGTGTGAACATACCCTAATGCACCAAAGTACGCCCCGCAAATATACCGTGTGAACATACCCTAATGCACCAAAGTACGTCCCGCAAATAGACTGTGTGAAACATACCCTAACGCACCACAGTACGTCCCGCAATTATACCGTGTGAACATAACCTATTGCACCAAAGTACGCCGCACAAATATGCCGTGTCTACACAGCACTCATTGAGTGCTATGATTTTACCATATTTGTGGGACGTACTTTGGGCGCATTGCAGCGCATTTACGTCCCGAAATACGCCCCACAAATCCGCTGTGTGAACATACCCTTAGAACAGGGCTACATCTAAAATGTAATGCTCTTGAAGAGAAGTCCAGCACTGCCTAAGGACACGTGAGATCCAAGACATAGATTTGTCTATTCTACTTTATACTAGTGGGGGAGGCAGGAATGGTTATAGAAATATGGGGTGTTGTGAGTAATAAATGCAGAATGTATTTGGGTAGTAAGTTGGTGGTTTCCATCGTGTATTTTTTTGCTTCACTAAAAATTAAAACTGGGGGTGGGGGGGTAATGAACTGATTTTTGTTGTGTAGAATTAAAAAAAACTGCAAATCACAGTTTTGTCATGTTTGGAACTTTTCTCATCACTTGCAAGTTTTGAATATTGGATAGAAAAGTGGGTGCGCTTACTATGATATGACGGGGTCTGCACTCCTGCATACAGATGTGTCCTTTCCTGCCTCTCCTCTTGGCTTAAAAAACTCAATGAGTGTTGTGAGTAATGCAAAAAAAAAAAAAAATTCTCTAAAGCTGGTTGTCTCGCAATAACAGTCTTGGGATGTAGCCAAGAGGATAAGCCAGGAAGAACTTATCTGTTTTCATCCGTTTTTAGCACATATTTATGTTAACTTGTAGCTGACACGGATTTCATTTAAAGAGGTTGTCTCACTACAAGGATTGCTGCTTTTTATGTTAAAGATCTTGCAAAAACAAGTCACTTTGCATTTGTGTCCATTAACAGTGTCCTACCTGTTCCTAGATATCCTCTCTTGTATGGGTCCTCAGGTCGCTATAGCTACAGACCTGTTCAAGCTCTCCTAATAGGCTGCCAGTGCTGGTCGCTATAGCTACAGATCTGTTCAATCCCTCATGATAGGCTGTCAGCACTGGTTGCTATAGCTACAGACCTGTTCGATCTCTCCTAATAGGCTGCCAGTGCTGGTCGCTATAGCTACAGATCTGTTCAATCCCTCATGATAGGCTGCCAGCACTGGTTGCTATAGCTACAGGCCTGTTCAAGCTCGCATGATGGGCTACCAGTACTGGTTGCTATAGCTACAGATCTGGCTTCTACTGCAGCCTAGTGGAAGCCAGTAAACACGCCCCTGAATTCAAAATGAAACAAAGAAAACAGGTCAGAGGAATCGGTGTAGTGAGACAACCCCTTTAAAGACCAACCAAAATGCACCATATGTCTTAAAGGGGTTGTCTCACTACAAGGATTGTTTTTTATATTAAATATCTTGCAAAAACAAGTCACTTTGCAATATATGTCCATTAACAGTGTCCTACCTATTCCTAGATATCCCCTCTTGTATGAGCTGCATCAGCTCCTTAGATCGCTATAGCTACAGACCGGTTTGATCTCTCCTGATAGGCTGCCAACACTGGTTGCTATAGCTACAGACATGACTTCTACTGCAGCCTAGTGGAAGCCAGTAAACACGCCCCTGAATTCAAAGTGAAACCAAGAAAACAGGACTGAAGCAAGATGAATCAATGTAGTGAGACAACCCCTTTAAGCAGAGTATTAAATAGGGTGCAAATTATTCCAGCAGACTTTAGTTTGAGACGGCTGAGTGAGGCGCTATTAATAATAATAATCCTTATTATATGGCGCCAACATGTTCCACAGCACCTTACAAATTAGGGAATATAAGTAAAGACAAAAAAACACATTAAACAGTAATAAGCTACCGACAGATCAAACCAGAGGTGTGAGGGCCTTGCTCACAAGAGCTTACAGTCCCCCCCCCCCCCCCACACCCCTACCCCTGTATGTTTAGGGGTCTCTGTAGCATCTCGAACGTCAAAGGCGTAAGTTGAAGCTTCTGAATCCTAATGTTAAAAGTGAAACCTTCCAGCTAACAGGTGTCATTTACAATACCGGTGTTGTTTTATGTGGCCGGCCCTTAAAGGAGTTTTAACACAAAGTAAAATTGACGTGGGAGGCTTTCAAATTAAATAACATTTAGACTATTCATCATTATTAAAAATTCTGTTCCATTTTAGTTTTAGCTGCTCCCTTAGTGACCCATAATGTACAGCTCATCTCTAGGGGATACAACCAGCGACGAGGAGCTCCTCAGTCTTGGCCGCACATGCTTAGACAACACATCTCCCCTCAGGCAGCTACTATCCGGCTCTTCACTGCTTAGTAATCTCGCACACACTCTGCTGAGCAAGTCTTCAACCCCAGGTGCTGTCATTCTACTCCCATCCTCTATACTCCTTAGTAATCAAACACACTCACTGCTGAGTGATTGTTTAACCCCAGGTGCTGTCATTCTACTCTGTCCTGTGTATTCCTTAGTAATCACACACACTCACTGCTGAGCGAGTGTTCAATCCCAGGTGCTGTCATTGTACTCCCATCCTCTGTACTCCTTAGTAATCACACACAGTCACTGCTGAGCGAGTGTTCAATCCCAGGTGCTGTCATTGTACTCCCATCCTCTGTACTCCTTAGTAATTAGTCAAAAAGTGCACATAAATAGAAAGAAAAAAGAAACCTCAATCAGGTATGTGCATTGAGACAAAAAAAATCCATGTGTTTCAGCTTCTGCAGGGATTTGAACCTAGGACCCCTTTGTTGGAAGGCAGAAGTGCTAACCACCCATCACTCTTTACATGAACAGACCTTTGTTTGACCACAGTGAGCACACTGTGGGGAAAAGCATGGTGATGTCAAGCTTGCTGGGTCACAGGATATGAAATTTAAACTTGGCATACATTCTCCCTTTTGGGCACACTGAAAGCTGAAGTAGGACAAACCAGGCATGAAATGCCTTTGTGGTAAAACCCCGGGTGTTACTGATAGCTGTGCCCCTGTGGAACGTATTGAATAGTTCTATGTCTGATGTATTAGTGCACATATTTTATTTTGTTTTCTCCAATACTGAACAGTTGTCCTTTTTATTTTCTTCCTGCTCCATTATAGGGAGAGTTGGGTCCCCCAGGTCCTGCTGGTGTCCCAGGATTCATTGTAAGTACCCTCTGACTACCTGTATTTGTTGGTGCAGTCCATTCCCAATGCTCGGTTTACTAAAAGTTAGTTTGATGTTTATTAATCTGTCTCCTTGAATTAATTTTATTTTACTCCCCCCTAAATGTGCACATTTTTTACTCCGAGCAGAGGAGGTGTTTATAGCCTGTGTGCTCCCATCATAAAATACCAAGTATTTTAATTAAGGAAGCCTGGTATCCACCTTGGAGGCAGTGGGCGGTATTCTGTGTGTTGCCTTGCCTGCCTGTTTGGAGTTGGAAGTGACCGTGGTATCCTCCAATGTCTTTTTAATTTTTATTTACTTTCAAATAGTCTGTTGGCAGCTTTCCACCAAAGAAGGGACTGCAAGAGCTTTCAGTATGATAGGTTCAAATATTTATAGCCGTAGTGCTCAGAGGCATACATCTTGTGAAATCTGGTAGCTGTGTTTAGCAAGGGATGTAATGAAAATGCCCCTACTTGCTAGTAAATGGGCAACGAACATTAAGCCTGCTTTGTTAGCATCTGATGTACAGATGAAATAGAAAAAAGAAAAGAAGGCTATGTTCACACGGGGAAATTTCGGTGCGCATTTCGCCGCGTATGTGCGCTCTAATACGGGCGAGATGTGAGCCGTAATTATGGTAATCCATAGTTCTCATAGAGATTTTATTTGTACCGGCCATGTCAAGTACTGGTAAGGCTATGTTCACACGGCTTATTTTGGGACACATTTCGCCATGTATTGAGAGCGTACTGCGCTCTAATACGAGCGAAATGCGTCCCAATCATTACGGTACTCCACAGCTCTCATAGAGAACTATGGGTTACGCCTCCTCTCCCCGCTTGTACAATACGATGATATTGTATGCATGGGGAGAAAAGTGACATGTCAATTACTTGCGGCCGAATACGCGCTGCGAGTAATGAATGTCTATAGGGCCGGCGGGTAACCCCCACCTGCCGGCGTGCCACGGGAGCACGCACGTAACAGCGCAAGCTCCTGAGAGACACGATGTACTGCGGCACATACTGTACGCATTGCAGTACATCCTGTGAACATAGCCGAAAAAAGGAGACCGAGCAAGGCGCTCCTCATGAAAAACCTTTAGGCTGTGTTCACACGGCAGACATTGCAGGACGTATTTCGCCCCGCAATTACGCCATGTGTACGGAGGTGGGGGGGCCGGCAGCAACGCGTTTCGTGTGCACATCCAGATACTTTATCAGGTGTCTGGATGTGGACACGAAGGGCGACATGTATGAAATTTGGCATGGGGATGACAAATGCTGTCCAAAATAGACTATCTTTTCTATGGCCTGTAGTGATATGCATAAGGGTAGACTCTTACAGGCCAACAAGGGAGCAAGGGTGGACCACTAGGTGGGGCAGGTTCCTGGGCATGGAAGGCCTATCTAGGAGAAAAGCAGAGAAAGAGAGGCAGAGAGTATCAGGTCCCCTGCTGGGCCCCAGGTATCGGTTCCCCTGCTGGGCCCCAGGTATCAGGTCCCTTTGTGGGCCCCAGGTATCAGGTCCCCCTGGTGGGCCCCGGGGATCAGGTCCCAGCGTGGGCGCCAGGGATCAGGTCCCTTAGTGGGCCCCAGGTATCAGGTCCCTTAGTGGGCCCCAGGTATCAGGTCCCCTGGTGGGCCCCAGGCATCAGGTCCCCCTGGTGGGCCCCAGGCATCAGGTCCCCCTGGTGGGCAACAGGCATCAGGTCCCCCTGGTGGGCCCCAGGCATCAGGTCCCCCTGGGGCCCCAAGGAACGGTTTCCCCCCGGGGGGCCCCAGGAAAATTAAGGCCCCCCCTGGTGGGCCCCCGCATCGGCCCCCCTGGTGGGCCCCAGGCTTCAGGCCCCCCTGGGGGCCCCAGGCATGGGCCCCCCTGGGGGGGCCCCAGGGCATCAGGTCCCCCGGTGGGCCCCAGGAAACGGGCCCCCCCGGTGGGCCCCAGGCTTCGGGGCCCCCTGGGGGCCCACATGGCACCCCAGTTTTGGCACTTCTTTTGGGGGAATTTTTTTTCACTAACTGATACTTGCACTAAAGCCACAAAACGAAATTTGTGAAAAAAAGCCTTAGACCGGGTTCTTTTTCCCAAGCCCCGGGTTTTGCCCCTTTGGACAAGGGTTTCTTCTACAAAAAACATAAAATAAAGAAGTTTCGAGTTCTCTGCAGTGTTGACAACTGAATCTATTGCCCCCGTTTGCACGGCCCACAAAACCTCTGAAAAGAAACATTTGAAATAGACCCTGTAAATCTTTGAAAAAATTGTCCTGTTCTCTCGTGGAGATCTCAATAATAGCGCTAAAGTCTACAAAAAAAAAAAATATATTGTCAGGAAATTGTACCCTGAGTCTTGGTTGGAATTTATTACCTCGACTCTGAAGTTAACCACATGGAAAAATATTCTTTTCCCTCAGAAGCTCTTTCATCCCTTGATAAGCAGTCAGGAAAGGGGACCTCACATTTTTGGAAGTGTACTTGGAAAATTTGAGCCCCCTTTAAGGGAAAACCGTGGGGAATACAAAAAAACTTCCTTATTTGTAGATTTCTTTCTTTTTTTTTTCTTTTTATTTTCCCGACTGTTTTAAATTAATATTTGTTTTTTTTCCCATAAGGGCCAATATTTCGGGAAATAACCTAAAAAAGAGACTCTCCTGGATTTTTTTTCAGGAAAAAACCCCCAAAAAGCCCCTTTTGCTTTCCCTACGTGTTTTTGGAACTTATAAGGTGAATCCACCTGTAGATTTGGGGAAAAAAGGGTCTGCATGAGAAAGGGGTATTTCCAGGTGCGACTTTTAAACCCCTTAAAGTCGCGCTTTTGGGACTTCAATTCCATAAAATTTAAAAGCAAATACCCACAAAAAGGCCGGGGCCCCCTTGTACTTTAAAACCAAAAAGCAGGAAACGCCTGCAAAGAAGGGACGTGTCACTGCTTTGCAGGTGCCCGCAAAACCGGGTTTGGAAAAATAGGGCGGGGTTTTGATGCCACATTTTTTACTTTGTTTCTATGGCAACTGTAATTTTAAAATTGTTTTGGTCTTTTTTACACGCATTTCAGCAAAAAATTACCACCCGAAATAGGCGCAGAAAACTACCCAAACGACAATATGTGGACATACCCTTATAGTAGCAAGCATGTGCATAAGATTTGCGTATTGGGGGGGAAAGGAAAAAAATTCTGGATCTTCACCTAGGATTTCAACACATCTGCGTAGAAAGGATAAAATCCATAGCAAATTCCAAGCATAATCTGCAGCAAAACCCGCATGTAACACGTGGCACAAAATTTCCACCATTTGTGTACTTACCCTTAGGCCATTTTAAACCCCTTTTTTTCAAACGGTTTGCTTTTTGAAAAACCGCTAAAAAAACCGTCCGAAAAAATTTTACACGGGCTCTAGGAAAACCTTTAAAGAAAGTCCCCACGGGAAAGGGCTTTCCGCCCGGCGTTTTTTCCCAGACCCCCACCCCCCAAAAAACATTCTGCATTTTCATTCTTCCGTCTGGTTTTGGAGGAAATTAGAACAATTTGAAGAAAAGGGCGTGAGGGCTTTTCTCCGAACTCGGGGGAAAAGCCGCCCCCCTGGGGGCCGTGTCCCAGGGCACAAAAACCGGGAAAAAAAAAATCCCATCGGATAACACCAACGGTTTTTTGCCCTTTGGGGCCGTAAAAAGGGGCCCTTGGGGGTCCTTTGACGGATAAAAAGAAAATTTCCTCCAATGTTTTTAATTGGTTGCTGATTTTACTGCAGGCTTTTATACATGGACTTCAATGGAAAAAGGCAAAATCCAAACTGAAATTCACGGGAAAGGTTTATTTGAATTTTAGTGTGAATTTTGCCATTTCCCTATTAAATAAAGGTAGCCCAATCTGTAGAAAAATTTGGCCCACTAATGGGTTTTAAATTTTTTTTTTTTTGTTTGTTGCAGGTTTTCTGTAGACCATTCACAGCAAATCCGTTTTGTGTAAGGCTATCTTTTTACTGCACTCTTTTTTGTAGTTTTTTTCAGCGTTTTTCATTTTCTGAAACTGCTTAAAAAACGACTGAAAACATATCACATAGACTAATAGTTAAAATAGTAGTTTTTAGTAGTAGTTTAGTAGTAGTTTCCACAGAACATTTTTTTTCTGTTCGTTTTTGCTGCTGGTTTTTTTTTTTAAACTAGGGTTTGAAAAAAAAAAAGGGGGGGGGGAAATTTTCTATTGTAAAGTTGCCGGACGCTTTTTTGGGGTTTTTTTTGGTTTTTGGGGAAACCCAAAAAAAAAAAGGGGGGGAAAAAAAAAAACCCTTTTTCCCCCCCCCCCCCGGGGTTTTTTTCCCCCCCCCCGGGGAAAAAAAAAACCCCCCTTTTTTTTTTTTTTTTCCCCCCCCCAAAAAATTTTTTTTTTTTTGGCCCCTTTTCCCCCAAAAAAAGGAAAATTTCCCGGGGTTTAAAAAAATTTTTGGGCCCCTTTCCCTTTGGCCCCGGGGTTTTTTCAAAGAAAAATTTTTTTTTTCCCAAAAAAAAACCCCCCCCCGGGGTTGGGGTTTTTTTTTTAAAATTTTTTTTTAAAAAAAAACCCTTTTTTTTTTGGGGGGGTTTTTCCTTTTTAAAAATTTAAAAACCCAAAAAATTTTTTTTAAAAAAAGGGGACCCAAAACCCCCGGGGGGAAAAAAAAAAAACCCCCCCCCTTTTTGGGGGTTTTTTTTTTTCAAAAAAACCCAAAAGGGGGTTTGGGCCCCCCCCCCCGGAAAATCCAAAAGGGGCCCCCCCCCTTTTTTTCCCCTTTTGCCCCCCCTTTTTTTTTTTAAAAAAAAAAGGGGGGCCCTTTTTCCCCAAAAAAAAAGGGGGGTTTTTTTTCCCCCAAACCCAAAAAAAAAAATTTTCCCCCCCCCCCCCCAAAAAAAAAAAAAAAATTTTTTAAAAAAACTTTGGGGAAACCCCAAAAACCCCCCAAAACCCTTCCAAACCCCTTAAAAAAAACCCCCAATTCCCCCCCCAAAAATTTAAAAATTTTTTTAAAACCCCAAAACCCCCAAAAAAGGGGGCCAAAACCCCCCCCTTTTCCCCCCCCCCCCCCCCACCCCCCAAAAAACCCCTTTCCCCTTTCCCCCAAAAAAACCCCAAAAAAAATTTTTAAAATTTTTTCCCCCCCCCCCAAAAAACCCCCCAAAATTTTTCCCAAAAAACCTTTTCCCCCCCAAAAATTTTCCCCCCAAAAAAAAACCCCTTTTTTAAAAAAACCCCCCCTTTTTTCCCCCCAAAAATTAAAAAAAAACCCCCAAAACCCTAAAACCCCCCGGGGTTTTTTCCCCTTTTTTCCCCCCGGGAAAAAACCCCCCCCCCTTTATTCCCCCCCCCTTTTTTTTAAAACCCCCCCCCCCCCCTTTTTTTTAAAAAAAATTCCCTTTTTGGTTTTTTCCCCCCCCCCCCCCAAAAAAAAAAAAACCCCCCCCTTAAAAAAGGGAAAAACCCCCTTTTTTTTTTCCCCCCTTCCCCCCAATTTAAACCCCCCACCCCAAAACCCCCCCCAAAAAAAAAACCCCCTTTTTTTTCCCCCCCATAAAATTTTTACCTTTAAAAAAATTCCCCAAAACCCTTTTTTTCAACCCCCCCAAAAAAAACCCCCTTTTTTTTTTTTGGGCCCCTTTTTTTTTGGGACCCCCCCTTTTTTTTTAAAAACCCCCTTTTCTTTAAAAAATTTTTTTGGGGGGGGGAAAAAAAACCCCAAAAAATTTTTTTTTTGGGGCCCCCAAAAAAAATTTTTTTTGGAAATTTTTTCCCCCCCCGGGGGCCCCCATGGCCCCCCCCCCAAAATTTTTTTTTGGGGGGAATTTTTTTTTTTCTAAAAATTTTCCCCCCCCTTTTTTTTTTTATTTTTTCCCTTTTTAAAAAAAAAAAAAAAAAAATTTTTAAAAATTTTAAAAAAACCCCCCCCCTTTTTTTTCCCTTTTTTGGGGGGTTTTTTAAAACCCCTTTTTTTTTCTTTGGGGGTTTTTTTTTTTTTGGGTTTTTCAAAACCCCTTTTTTAAATGGGGGAAAAAAAAAAAAAAAAAAATTTGGGCCCCCACCCCTTTTTTAAAAAAACCAAAAACCCCCCCCCCCCTTTTCCCCCCAAATTTGGGCCCCAAAATAAGGGAAAAAAATTTTAAATATTTAAATTTTTTGGGGGTTTTTTTAAAAAAAATTTTTTAAAATTTTTTTTAAAAAAAGGGTTAAAATTTTTAGGGGGGGCCCCCCCCCCCCTTTTTTTTTGGGGTTCCCCCCCGGCCCCCCTTTTGGCCCGGGGGGCCCCGGGTTTTTCCCCCAAAAGGGGGGGGGGGGGGGTTTTTAAAAAAATTTTTTTTTTAAAAAAAAAATTTTTTTTAAAAGGGGGAAAAAGGGGTTTAAAAAAAAAGGCCAAATTTTTTTAAAAAAGGGGGAAAAAATTTTGGGGGGGGGTTTTTTTTAAAAGGGGGGAAAACCCCCAAAAAAAATTTTCCCCTAAAATTTTTTTTTTTGGGGGGGGAAAAAAAATTTTTTTTAAATTTTCCCCTTTGGGGGCCCTTTTCCCCCAAAAAAAAAATTTCAACCCCCCAAAAAAAAAAGGGGGGGGGTTTTTTTTTTTAAAAATTTTTAGGGGAAATTTTTGGGGGGGGGGGGGGGGGCCCCCCCCAAAAAAAAAATTTTTTTTAAAAGGGGGAAAAAGGGGGGGGATTTCCCCAAAAAAAAGGGGGCCCCAACCTTAACCCCATTAAAAAAAAAAATTTTTGGGGGGGCCCGGGGGGAAAGGGGGGGCCCCCCCCCCCTTTAAAAAAGGGGGCCCCCACCCTTTTTTAAAAAACCCCCTTTTTAAATTCCCCTTTTTTTTGGGGGGGGGGGGGGAAGTTTTTTTGGGGGTTAAAAAAAATTTTTTTCCCCCCCGGGGTTTTTTTTTTTAAAAAAAAAATTTTTTAAAATTTTTTTTTTAAAAAAAAATCCCAAAAAAAAAAATTTTAAAAAATTCCCCAAAAAACCAAAAACCCCCTTTTTTTCCTTTTTAACCTTCCCTTTTTTTCCCCCCGGGTTTTCCCCCATTAACAAATTTTTTAAAATTAAAATTTTAAAAAAAAAAACCCAAAGTGGGAATTAAAAAAAAAAAATTTTTTTTTTTTTTTCCGGGGGGGCAAAAAAAAATTTTGGGTTTCCCCAAAAAGCCCAAAAAATTTGGGGAAAAAAAAATTTTTTAAAAAAAAATTTTTTTAAAAGGGGGGGGAAAAAAATTTTTTTTAAAAAAACCCAAAAGGGGGTTTTTTTCCCCAAAAAGGGGGGGAAAAAAATCGGGCTGTTTAAACCCCCCCCAAAAAAAAAAATTTTGGGGGAAAAACCCCCCAAAAGGGGTTTTTTCCCCCCTTTTTTAAAAAAAACCCCCCCTTAACCAAAACACCCCAAAAAAAAAAAATTTTTTTTTTAAAATTTTTAAACCCGGCCGGGCTTCTTCTAGTGAAGCCTGGCACAAGTGGTGTGATGACGCGCAGCCGACTCCTAGTAGGTTTAAGGCCTAGGGCCGATAACCCCTTTAATGTGGCACGGGGGTATGTGGGGCCTATACCATGGAGGCCAAGTAATAGTAGAGGCTCTTAGTATTGCCTGTAGCTGCTTCTTATACCGAGTTGAAGGTCTTTTTTTCCCTTATCTTTATCACACTTGTAGATGAAATACATTTTTTTTTTTTATAAAAAAAATCCTAACAAATCCTAAAAACCTCTGCAGCCAGAAGGGAGGACTGCGGAAAATACAAGCTTTTTTTCTTCTCTCTTAACCATGCTGTATATAAACACAGCAATCAATGGGCTTTGTGCTGGTCATTAACATATGTTATTTCTGTAAATTAAATATTCATGCTTATGGTAATTTAGGGCGCAGGGCTGTTATTCCATCAAAATTGGCACAAGCCCCTGCATTGCTGATTTATTTTTGTTCTTTGGTGATAGTTTGTGCATCGTCTCCGAGGCTGAATTCCATTTGTCCGATGCATTTGTGGATGTCCACAGGTGGCTTATTCCCGAAAAAATTGTATTAAAGGGCAGCAATTGGTGTAACATGAGCCTTGTGTGGTTGTAAATAGCTGGGGTCTGTCCTGTATAAACAGAGGCCTAAAGAGGTCTTTATATGAGGCAGTACAAAGAGCGGGCTTGTTGTAGCTGACACTCGGAGCTGCTTCTCTGGCTCCGTGCACTGGAGCTCAGAAGTTTGGCTCGGCCCCGTAACCTTCCCTGGACTCCGGGTGATGCACAAAGCTCCTCAATGTGATTCACAGCCTGCTATACTACAGCATTGCCTTAACCTTAATGTCAGCAAAAATGCAATAGATGAAATTTATTTCTTTATTTATTTATTTTTTACTGCAAGCCTGCAGTTTTTTTATACAATATTTTTTCTTGGATTTCACTAATATCTTCCCTTTCTGAACCATATCAGTAGGTAACTTACCCAATTCCCATAGCATTATCTATCCTAAGACCTCCTACAGAACCTGCTAAGTCTGAAGTCAAATAACAGGAGGTAGACAAAAGGAGCCCATGATCCCACGGATTTCCTGAGGTGAATAGAAACTGAAAATAAGAAACATAATTTTCCAATAACACGTTCCCTATAAACCATAAATGCAGTTTCTTATGTAGCTTTTACACAGGAGTGGATAGAATAAGAGAGAAGCGTCAAGCTTTCTGTAACGAGCCAGGGTAGTGGATCCACTGGGCCGCCGCAAGCGGTGGTACAGGCCACACCAGGGAGCCGAGTCTAAGTGGGTCCCGGTTTTCACCAGAGCCCGCCGCAAAGCGGGATGGACTTGCCGCGGCAGGATTCCACCAGGTCGCTACCCCTGACTTGCTTGTGGAGGCGGCCGAGGTGCAACGAGGTACAGAAGCGGGAGACGGAATTGTAGTCGGAGTCAGACCAGAGGGTCGGGGAAGGCAGCGAAGGTTCGAGGTTGGTGGACGAGAGTAGACGGGACTGGTAAACAGGAACGGCAGACCAGAGTAGAATAAGGCTTCCTCGCATATGTAAAGGGCGCCATGGATTCGACGAGGAAGTTCCGGGGGAGGAGCCCTTATATAGGGTCAACGACCGGCAAAATTTGAAAGAGCCGGCGCACGCGCGCCCTAAGGAGCGGGGCCATGCGCACCGGCTGGCTGACAGACGCGGTGAAGCAGGGGCGAGGACTGTTAAGTAAGTGCGCCCGAGGGAGCGAGCGCGCCCACGGCCCGACATGCGGGCGCTGGCAAGGGCGCAGGGGGACAAGTGCGCCTGCAGCCCGAACTGCGGGTTGCGGCGCTAATCATTTATAATTTTCCTTCTTTTTGGATCCTTTTCAGGTTTTATATGTAATAAAAAAAAAAGAAAAAATGCACGAAAAACTACAGGTGCGACTCTATCACTAGAGCAGGGGTGTCAAACTGCGGCCCTCCAGCTGTTGGGAAACTACAACTCCCATCATGCCCACTGTTATAGATTATACAAATGCATGATGGGAGTTTAGTTTCCAAACAGCTAGAGGGCCGCAGTTTGCCACCCCTGCCCTAGAGTCTGCTTGTATTCCTGACCCAATTGACATATTACTACGGTACTTGCAGGGCTATTTTTTTCTGTTTGTTTAGTTGGTCTGAGGCCGAGTTCACATCAAAGTATGGAATCATTTTCACAGTAAAGCTCCTGATGCATGAACTCACCGTAGTCTTAGCCCTTCATTCACCAAACAGAGGCCACAGGAATGTGGTTTTTTTTTGCCATGTAGGAGAGTGCAGCAGATTGCACATTCCTATGCAGTGGGCACTTGCAAAAAGAAATGTATACTGCAACATGTGCATTTTTTATTGTTGTTTTTTCTTTAAAAAAAAAAATAAAAAATTATCCTTGTGGCCATCAGTAGACATGCAATTGTATGTTGGGAAATACTCCTGAGACCTGACCTTACCCAGTAAGGTTACGTCTACACAGCAGGGATTTACTGTCAGATTTTTAAGCGGATTTGGTATTTAGAATCCACAACAATCCAACTGTAAATCATCTCCATAGACCTCAATAGAAAATCAAAGCTGTAGATTTTCTGAGGTTGGATTTCAAATTTGATATCCGTTCAGAAATCTAGAACATGTTCTATAATTCGCCGTATTTCACTTGAAAACGGTGGATAATTGTAATGTTTCATTGAATGGGACGGGTGAAAACCGGTGCAAGAAAACTAGATAAAAACGAATGTAAAAAAAAAAGAAAATTAGTGTAAAATACTGGTCGGATTCTGTTTAGACTCCGACAAGTATTTCACTCTCTGCCGTGTGGATGTAGCCTTA
Organism: Phyllomedusa bahiana; assembly: GCA_025379985.1. Lineage (NCBI taxonomy): Eukaryota > Metazoa > Chordata > Amphibia > Anura > Hylidae > Phyllomedusa > Phyllomedusa bahiana. Next base: position 232,366 of record JAODAL010000568.1, read on the forward strand.
GGCTATGTTCACACGGCTTAAAATGGGACGTACTTCACCCCGTTTTTCGCGCAGTACGGCGCGAAATACGGGGTGAAGTACGTCGAAGTCATTACCGTAATCCACAGTTCTCATAGAGAACTATGGATTACACCTCCTCTCCCCGCGCGCACAATACGCCGCGGGGGGAGATAAGTGACATGTCAAGTATTGACGGTATGGGGCCGGCGGGCTGCCGCCCCCGTACACACGGCGTAATTGCGGGGTGAAATACGTCCCGCAATTACTGCCGTGTGAACATAGCCTTATGTTCACACGGCTTATTTTCGCGCACATTTCACCGCATATTGCACTTTATATGCGTCGAAATGCACGCCGCAATTACGGTCATTCATAGCTCTCCTAGAGAGTTGGGAAGTGTTTGAGGTCTCCCCGGGTGTTCAATATGATCGTATCGTACGGTCGGGGAGAGAAGGGACATGTCAATTGTTTGCGCCGCTTATGCTCTGCTGACAATGCCTGTCAATGGGGCCGTGCCCCCCCCACACCCCGTGCTTTGGAAGTAAGCGCATCAGCGCGTGCTTCCAAAACATCCGGCATATTGGGGCGCGTGTGGACTTAGCCATAGGGTGTGTTCACAGTGTGTTTTTCTCGGCATCAGTGGTATTAGTCAGGATACCGTGGGACAAAAAAAGGTGCCTCAATGGACACCGCCATGAAGGGTACGTAGGGAATCTCTTCTGAACTGTCTCTGCTCCGTTTCCCAGCAGTATACCGTTTGTGCTGGACACAAAAGCCAGGTAGACCTTTGAAAGTAGGTTTTCTGTCTAATCTCGGTGCTTTTATGATGCATGACACTTAAAGGGGTTGTCTCACTACAAGGATTGCTGCTTTTTATGTTAAATGGTCTTGCAAAAACAAGTCACTTTGCAATATGTCTCTATTAACAATGTCCTACCTATTCCTCGACATTCCCTCTTGTATGGGCTGCAGCAGCTCCTAATGTCCTAAGCTACAGACTTGTTTGATCTCTCCTAATAGGCTGCCAGTGTTGGTCGCTATAGCTACAGACCTGGTGTGCTTAGCAGCTCATCACTGCAGGCCAGTAGTAGCCAGTAAACACGACTCTGAATTCAAAAATGAAATTGAGAAAACAGGACTGAGATGATGAAGCGATGTAGTGAGACAACCCCTTTAACGGTATACCAACCAGCTATTGTAAACCTAAAATATAAAGTGCTATGAAGATAATATAACCTTAAAATATATGTTCGTTCATGCTCGCGTGCAGGGCCGGGACAATGGGTAGGCAGAGGTGGGCGATCGCCTAGGGCGCCACCTCTGCCAGACACTAGGGGCCCGCGTGATTCAAGACCTAAATACATATTCCCTGAAAAACTATTTAACGTCAACTTCATATCCTCTCCAGCTAACCACAACAGAGAGAACAGAGTAGCTCACTTCATCTATATTGATGCACATAGTATCACCGCTTGGGAGCCTGCAAGCCTGCAGAGTGTTCTGCCACGAGACCCTCCCAATCCTTTCAGTAGATCAAGTCTCCGGGACAATGCTGGGTCTACTGATTATATCTGTCCCGGGCTTGTTGAAAAATGAATGGGCTCAGCTCAGGTTTCTTTGATCTTTCACCCCTCCTGCTCCGCTTCAGTTCCTACTAGTCAGTGGCAGTAGAGCCAGGTACCTAGCAGACAAGAGGAGCCTTCTGCACTGGTCATAGGAAGCTCTTTCAGCTAGTTACAGAATATGAACTATCCTTGGCTCTCAGCCCGTCCTTAAGCCACTGTACACAGATGGGAAGATCTCCTGTGCAGATAAAATAATAGTTGGAGACCTGGCTTACCTCTGAGCCATAGGAAATGCATAGCTGAGGGGGAGAGATTCTGTTAACTATTGAATCGCCTATTATATTTTGATCACACTGTGTTACAAACATTTATTAGGCTATGTTCACTCTGTGTAATTGTGGTGACGTATTTCGCCCGAAATTACGCCATGTGCTGAGGGGAAGTCTGGGGGCAGCCTGCCGTCCCCATAGACATGCATTATTCTTGGCGTGTATTTGCATAATTGACATGTTATCAATGGAGACGTAATCCATAGGTCTCTAAAAGAACTGTGGATTACTGTAATGACTGGGACGTATCTCGCCCCGTATTTCGCGCAGTACGGCACGAAATACGGGGCGAGATACATCCCAAAATAAGCCGTGTGAACATAGCCTTACTATTTTATTTTAGAGCGCCATTAATTCCAGGGCGCTGTACAAGCCAAGGGGGTTCAGGTACATCATGTAATAAATCACTACACAAAACAAACTACTGACTAAAAATAATTACTTTTATAAATATTAAATAAAAATTGAAAATATTTTAAAACACACCAATTAGTAACTGAACAGGGTGACAAAGAAGCCAATAAAACAGATATGGATCGGTGCAGATTTCATTCAAGTGAAAAACAACGTAATATTATATTGAGACTGTTCATGATATCCACTTATTAAACCACATTATTGTAATAGGGAAATCTAAAGCATTTGACACAAAATACAAATCCCCAAATACATATGTTAAACTACTATCCCATAGATAGCATGAACGGTCTAACCCAATCTCATATACCTGTAATGGCTTCCGTGTGTGAACACAGTCTCGACGCGCGTTTCGCGTAGGCTTCCTCTGGGGACCTGTCATAAAGTAACACACTGATACGGAAGGAGAGAGGACCCTGCTCACGAGAGCTTGCAATCTACAATGGAGAAGGGGGAGGCAGATGGTGGTAGATGGAGAGGTGGTTGTTATGTTGTAATGGCAGAAGGGTTATTGTAGATTATAGGCTATCCTGCAGAGACGGGTTTCCAGGTTGGATTAGAAACTAGTAAAGGTGGAGGAGAGTCTGATGTGTTGGGGCAGTGAGTTCCAGAGTGTGGGGGAAGCACAGGAGAAGTCTGGGAGACGGTTATGTGAGGAGCTAAGAGAAGAGCAGAGGAGAAGGTCCTGTGAAGAGCGGAGATTGGTGGAGAGTCTGATGTGTTGGGGCAGTGAGTTCCAGAGAGTGGGGGAAGCACAGGAGAAGTCTTGGAGATGGTTGTGTGAGGAGCTGATAAGAGGAGAGCATTGGAGAAGGTCCTGTGAGGAGCGGAGATTGGAGGAGAGTCTGAGGTGTTGGGGCAGTGAGTTCCAGAGTATGGGGGAAGCACGGGAGAAGTCTTGGAGACGATTGTGTGAGGAGCTGATGAGGGGAGAGCAGAGGAGAAGGTCCTGTGAGGAGCGGAGATTGCGTGAGGGGAGGTATTGTGAATTTAAGGTAGAGATGTATGGAGATGTATAGTGCAGTGCGGTACTACATGTTCTGTACTGCTCTTACATGTGCCAGGATGAGCGGCTCCTTTGGGCTCCAGGTGAGGGCCCATTTTATTTTTTCTGGTACATTTCTAAAAAGTCTATGACCCAAAGAAGCTCCTTCCTCATCATAGAAAGTTATTTCCAGCTTCCAGCAGCTCTCTCTGATGTCATATGGAAGGACGCACTTTATCTGGATTAGTTATTTGCTTCCTTTTCTTTAGTCTTCATGCTGTATTATGTTGGTGACATTTTGAGGCCTCAGAACCAATTACCAATTTCCAATAGAGTTATGGCTTCAACATGCGATGGTCGTCCCGTCACTAATTAATATTGTATGTTGAGAGAGCGCTGTATGTTTAATTTTATGCAATATTTTGTATAGAGACTGTTTGCTTTATGTGCTGCAGTTTTTTTAAGGCTTCCTGTTTGGTAAATTTTGCTTACCCCCTGCAGCCGTCTTCCGTGCTCCCCCTTGATGTCACATGGTAGCAGTGGCAGCATACTTCACTTACCATTCACAGGTTGCTTGATGTCCAATTTTTTTTTTAAATATACAGATTGCCTTTAATTCAGGCCAGTTACCATGTGGTCTTGGCATAAATTACATACTATTTTGGTTTGTTAAGTCCACAGGACATCGGCCAGTTGGGCACCCAATGCCTGCTGTCAAATCATTATAGTGTATTGGCATCTGGTCTACTTTGAGGATCATTGCACTTGGTTTACCTGAAAATGGCGTGAACACTATTGTTTTCTCCAAATCCTATCTTTATACTTTAATACCACTATTTGCTTGTAGATGAGCGTTTATTTTGCCTTTGTTTTACTCAACAACTCTTTTCTTAAAAGTATATTGTTTACTACTTTTTTCAGGGTGACATGGGTGCTGTTGGACCTATAGGCTTTATGGGACCCAAAGGTTTAAAGGTAAGCACCCCTATTGAGGGACATGAATTGCTGACCAAAATCTGAGCAGACGTGTCCATTCACATGTATCATTAGTAAAGAAATCTGATGTAGCTTCACTAGTTTTTTACATTTGAACTTCTCAGACATGTCTTAAATGCATCTGTCTGTTTAGGAATACACCTTCTCCTAACGTGGCCACCAATGTCACAATAGATCTATGATCTACATATGTTAAATAATAATCAAATATATAGTATATTATGTAATAATCATGCCATCCCTCCAATAAGATGAAATTCAGTGAAGTATTGCATCACATTGGTACCTAAATACTTTACTTAGAAATTAAAAGAATTAAAGCACTTTGATGGCGTGTCTATAGGACGTTCCATCAAAGCTTTATAGGTTCAGATCCGACTTCTGGAACCTGTACCTATCTCTGGAATGGGCCCCCAAAGGTGTCGGCTCAAACAGAGAGTCATTAACACTTGCGCAGGACTCTCCATCCTGTTCTGTGGCAGTTCTGAGTACAGCTGAACACAGCGCTCCCCTGTACTGGGAACTTCCATAGAACAGAAGGGAGAACTCAGCCCTCCGATGTACTGGGAACTCCCATAGAACAGAATGGAGAACACAGCGCTCCCCTTTACTGGGAACTCCCATAGAAAAGAATGGAGAGCAAAGTACTCCCCTGTACTGGGAACTCCAATAGAACAGAATGGAGAGAACATAGCGCTCCCCTGTACTGGGAACTCCCATAGAACAGAATGGAGAACACAGCGCTCCCCTGTACTGGGAACTCCCATAGAACAGAATGGAGAACACAGCGCTCCTCTGTACTGGGAACTCCCATAGAACAGAATGGAGAGAACACAGCGCTCCCCTGTACTGGGAACTCCATAGAACAGAATGGAGGACACAGCGCTCCCTGTTTCTGGGAACTCCCATAGAACAGAATGGAGAGAACATCAGCGCTCCCTGTACTGGGAATCCCATAGAACAGAATGGGAGAACACAAGACTCCCCTGTACTAGGGAACTTCCATAGAAAGAATGGAGAAACACTGCGCTCCCTGTACTGAGGGAACTCCATAGAACAGAAGGGAGAACTAGCCCTCCCTTGTACTGGGAACTCCCATAGAACAGAATGGAGAGACAAGCGCTCCCCTATGTACTGGGAACTCCCATAGAACAGAATGGGAACAAGCGCTCCCCTGTACTGGGCACTCCCATAGAACGAATGGAGAAACAGGCACTCTCTATACTGGGAACTCCCATAGAACAGAATGGGAACACAGCACTCCCCTGTACTGGGAACTTCCATAGAACAGAATGGAGAGCGACCAAGTGCACCCTGTACTGGAACTCCCATGAACAGAATGGCGAGAACACAGCGCTGCCTTGTACTGGGAATTCCCATAGAACAGAATGGAGAGAACACAAAACTCCCCTGTACTAGGAACTCCCATAGAACAGAATGGAGAGAACACTGCACTTCCCTGTACTGAGAACTTCCATAGAACAGAAGGGAGAACTCAGCCCTCCTTTGTACTGGGAACTCCCATAGAACAGAATGGAGAACAAAGTGCTCCCCCTATACTGGGAACTCCCATAGAACAGAATGGGAACAAAGCGCTCCCCTGTACTGGGCACTCCCATAGAACAGAATGGAGAGCTGTGCGCAAGTGCAACCAGCCCTTCATTCTAAGCCAACACTTTTGCGGTCCTGCTCCCAAGTAAGTGTGGGTCATGGTAGACCAGGCTTTTATGTCCCACACAGAAATTGTGTTCATTTGGCAAGTAAATGAAAAGCGACTGCATTTGCTCTCTTGTGTTCCGTGTTTTCTATAGCAGGTAAGTGGCGGTGGTATTCTCCTGATTACTTAATCATACACCAGGCAGGTAATCTGGATACTAAGCTGAAGCTTGCGTTCTACTTTCACTTGGTATTTAAAGGAAATGTAGATAAGATTGCTGCACATTGGTTCATACATTGGCTTTTTTACTGTTTTGCAGGGGCTTCCGGGGAACCCAGGAGAATCTGGACTGAAAGGTGATAAGGTGACCAGAATAATCCCTTACTGCATTGTGTTTTGCATGCAAAGACTCCAATATCTCTACCTCTGTCTTACATCCTTCTATCCAGTAAACAATGTATAAAATGACATATTTGATTAACAGAAGTTGGCTTAAAGGGGTTTTGCCAAGAAGTGATTTCCTCACTAACAGGCTGAACTGTCCTCTTGAGCCTTGAAAAAAGGGGCGTTGTGTTTCTGTGTTTAAAAAAACAAGTGCCTCCTCCATGATGTCATCGCACCACATCCCATGCACATTCCAGAGGCTGATATTCAGTCTCTGTAGTTTGAGCAAATATTGTTTGGCTAAACCACAGAGGATAACTGTATTGTGCACAAGCTCTACAGGTTTTGTTTTCTCCCTCTTATCTGCTCAGGATAGAAGATTAGATCCAAGCAGGCAGCTCACACTAACTGCTGCAGGGGAGGAGGGAGTAGGGCTGAGCAGGGAGCGTCTGCATGTTTACTCAGATAATTACATTACAACCAGCAGATTCTCTATACAGCAGACACAGGCTTTGTTCTCACCCTCCCTTCAAAGCTCATTCATGTGCCCTGCCCTCAGATAAGAAGAGCAAGCAACGCAAGCGTGGCCAGATCAGCTCCTGGTCATAGCTAATGTAAACAGTCAGGGAACTAAGGGCATCTAAGCAACACTGCAGCTCTCACAGGCTACACTTTTTTTAATCACATATATTTAAATACCCATTTTGGAGGATCCCACGTCAACATTAGATCCTGGCAAAACCCTTTTAAGGACCACTCTTCAAATGTACAACCCAGTCATTTCATAGTCTAGCTCCATCTACAGTGTATAAAATGCTTCTAAAATTTGGCCATTGAGCAGCGGTTTGTGGCGGCAATTCTGCACACAGTAGGGTAATTGTACTCGGGAGTGGGGTATTTTAAGCAACTAAGGTAAATCGGCACAAATATCTACTGTCGCCGAGGTAAATTTGGACAGAATTCTAACAATGTGAGAATTAACAGAGCAACAATACTTTGTAACTAGATGTATTACAAACATGAAACACCCCATTAGGGCAATGCTTCTATGCATTAGGGTCTGTTCACACGGCATGTTGGGTCCGTGTGAGCATACGCTTTTAGATGCGTGTTTGGATCCATCTGTCAGACCCTAAACGGACCCAAACACGTATCTAACAAATACAACACGCAATAAAACACGCATCAGCGTTCAGACAAGTGATCACTGATGCGTCTCGTTGCATCTTTCGGATCCATTCCGAGAACTGTCATGTCAATTCTTGGTGCAAAAGACACAGCAGGAGCCCTTTAATAAAGTGTAGGGTGCGATCCTGCTGCAGCCAACACAGCTGCGTGTTGGATACATGTTGGATCCGTTTAGGGTCCGATCGCCAATGCGTTTTTGGATGCGATACGGAATCAACACGGATCCAAAATCGGATCCAAAAACGCAGTGTGAACGGCCCCTTACCCTTGTTAGGTTTGTTTTTTATGTGTTTTGTTTTTTGAATGGAAGTCTATGTACGCCCAATGCAATACAGTTGCAAAGATCTGAGCTTTTCATCGGGTGCCTTTGTTTTCCCAGTGTATGTGCGAAACGTAATGAAAGTGAAAAGTTCGAACACAGCCTAATTTCTTGGTTAATTAAAACATGAAGGAACTGCAATGATGCTGCTAGTATTACTACATGTAAACGAGCAATATATAGTGGAGAGCAGCTAGGACATTCAGCAAGCCTTGCTTTAGTTGTTGAATTATGGTATAGAGCGTTTGCATATTAGAGCAGTTGCAGTTCCTTTTGAAATAATTGCATTTGGCAATTCACTGGGAAATAGGATATAATATTTCTATTCACTTTGTATGAAGATTCATGCTTGAAACATTAATAGATACAGAAATAATGTACTGCAATCTGAGAATCACTTTCAATTATAGGGGTTTTTTTTTTCCAACCGGGACATTTATGGCATATCGGTAGGATGTACTATGTGGTATATAGCAAAAAAAAAAAAGTTATGCCACGCGATTACTCCATGGACATGATCAGAAGATAAGAGAAACTAATTTATTAAAACACTAAGGGCGACATGTCAGAAAAGGGTTGTTTCCATGCCAGTTTTAGGTGCATTAAATGTAAAGTGTAAAGTGCGCCAGAAAGTCCGATATTTCCAAAATCTGTGTTCAGGTATATCTTGCATAGAAAACTTAATGCGCCTAAAAAGGTGATTCGCGTAAAAAAAAGGTGCATTGCACAACTCACGGCGCATAGCATATCATTGGTAGTATATGTAATGCGCCTATCGAGGCGCATTGCCCAACAGAGGCGCTTAACATATGTAATGCGCCTCAATAGGGGCATCGCGTGACAGGGGCGCGCAGCGCACCATATTTAAGCGCATTACAAAGTGTCGTGCCGGCGTATAATGCGCCTAGTTTTGGTGTACGACAGTTCATTTACAACAAGAATATGGTGTCAAAAGTGGTTTGGGCGCAAATAGACCAAAAAACTGGCGTTGGCGTGTTGGGACATGTCGCCCTGAAATATTACAGGTCTCAACGCGTTTCACGCTCGTATCAGCGCTTCATTAGGCAGTAGGATGTATCATAAATGTCTGGGTAGGTGCAGGTCCCGCCTCTGCCTTCTACCCATTCGGAGCAGAGATATGTAGACTGCACCTGCCAGATATTTGGGAAATGGGCACCTGATCATCAGAATTGACCCATGGAGCAGTAAGTACACTGCCTGGTTTGATGAATAATTTTTTAGATTATGTCGACCACTGGGTGCATGTGCATCACTTACCTGGGAGAGATTGGCACCAGGATGTACTATGGATGTACTATGGGAAAAAGACAGGTGGAGGTATATGATGTTCTGGGTAATGTTCTGCTGGGAAATCTTGGTGACTGTGACACTGTCACCTACCTACACATTGGACAGACAAAGTCCACAACGCTTTATGGCAGAGGTTTCCCTAATGACAGTGTCCTCTTTCAGTAGGATAATGCCCCGGCCACGCTGCAAAAATAGCTGGTGACCAGATTCCCCAGATATTAATCCAATTGTCTGTAGGTATTCCAGACCTGTGTCCTAAATGTCAGGAAGTTTCTGGTTCTTTTTTCCACCTCCTTTAGGGATGCCCGGTGGTTAATGGCTTTTGGCAACAAGTAATTAATAATAATAATATAATACTTTAATTTCTATAGCGCCAACATCCGCAGCACTTACAAGTCAAGGGGTAAACATACAGTCTTACATTAAACGTACTTACAAATGAGACTCAAGGTGTGAGGGCCTGCTTCCGTAGGAGTTTACAATCTATTAGGGTGTATGGGTGAAACATACGGTAAGAAGTGCCAAGTTTACAATGGTCCGGCCATGTTTCATTAAGGTTTATAAATGATGGAATGGGCTGCCATGTCGTGGACAACCCTGCTTTTTGTCTCTTATTGGTTGATCCTGAAAAATACCCTGATTCTGCTGAACGTCTTTTATTAGTTGAGTTGCTAGAAAAGCGGTGGCTTGCCCGTTGGATGGCGAGCTATCCTCCAAGTTTGAGGGAATGGATTAATGCAGTAACCATCTCCCTTCCTTACAAAAAGTACATTTTTGTTTGCCAAATACGCTGAAATTTAGTGGTTTTATTCTGGCGAAGATGGTTGAACTCTCCATCTACACGCTCTGCAGCAGAATTCCTGAGGAGTCAAATATTCCCTGAGCCTCCCTCTGCTCCTTCAACATTCCTAATATTTCTAATTTTTAGGAGACCTCCCCACTTCTTTCTAGTTAGTGGTAGAATGATCACGGAGGTCTGCTTTACTCTGCCCTTATTTTCTATCTACAGGGCGCAAGAATGTTTTTGGTTTTTCGTGTCATTGATTGATGGCATTTTCTGGGTATTATTTGCTACATGCCCGTCTGACATCTATTAAGGTTGTCATTTCTCCTTTCTCTCCTGCGGTCATTCTGAGGTGTCCACAATGACCGTTGTACTGATGTTTATGTATGTTGCTCAAAAGCAGGGGCTTCGCTACAGGGGGTGGAGAGATAGCAGTCACTACCGGGACCTTTAGCCTGAGGGGGTCCCAAAAGCCCTTTTGCCACGTAAGAAGACACCAATATTGTAAGTGGAACACGGTAAATGGGGGGTCCCTATTTCACTTTTTGCACTAGGGCTCAAGAGCTTGAAGTTATGCGTCTGCTCAAAAGCCATGTCAGATGTAGTTGTTTGATCCTGTCTACTCTTTTCTTTTAAATTTTTTTGTTTTTTAATGTATTTATTGAGGATTTTCAAATACAATAATGAAAAATCAGAACAATGCAAAATTAGAACATAGCAGATTAAGGCAAAACAGGTTGGATTAGAACAGATCAAACCAGTTCCATGTAATTCAGTTCAAATCAAATCAGACAAAACAAAACAAAAATAAATCAAAACCAGTCAAATCAAACCAAACCGGATCGAATTTAATTCAATCCAGTTTAATTCAAGCCAATCTAATCAAAGTCAATCCAATCCACCAGAGCGAGCTCGGGGTCGAAGTAGGAAACCCCAGTAGATCAGGTATTCTAATCAATTTTGCAATAAAGTTGATTTGGTTTTAAAAAAAAAAAAAAGGATCTGTGGGAAGAGCCGGAAAAATAAGTTTGGTCCACGGGGGCCGTACTTTAAAGGATGTGCTGCAAACGTCTTGGTGGCAGATACCACAGGACACCTCCAGAAGATTTGTGGAGTCCATGCTTTGAAGGACAGACTGGTTTTGGCAATGGTCAGCTGGGTTCTTTTAGTGTTATGGCTGATCAGTGTCGACATAGCAATAAATGGTAATATTCAGGCTGCGGTAATCTTCAAAGCTCCCTCAACAGGCTGCTGGAGGTAGCCAGCATGTTGTCTTCTAGAGCTTTGTCTATGCAGAAGATTTGGAAAGATATATTAGGAAATAATGGGCACGGAATGTTGGACCGAAAAATTTCACGTTGTTAAAACAGTGGGTTCTACCTTTCACTTTGTCCAATAATTTTTACGACCAGTGGATTTGATTTCCATCCGTCAGAAGCAATGAATTTGTCACCATAGACACAACAATTATTGGGTCGCCCAGAGAAGAGGTTAATTGCATAAATATTGAAATAGATGTTCAGTCTCCATCTGCTTTTGAAGTTGGAGGCAAAGGTCCGTGACCTGCTGTGTAATTGGGAACGGTGCCAGGGAACCTGCATAGTTCGGGTAGTAGATAGTGTCCGCCAGTGAATGGCTAGAAGGTCTCCATGCACCAGATATTCTCGTAAAATCCTTTGGACTTTTTTTGGACACCATCCAGTGGTTTGATGTTCTTGCTCATAAAGGCATAAGAATTTTTGTGCTTTGTTGCGGTTTGCTTTTGGTTGTTTATTTCCTCTGATCTTTTTCTACTTGACAATTTTGAGCCTAAATCAGTCCCTCTCACTTCTTGTACAGCCTTCAGTAATATGTAAGGCACTGTAGGGTCATCCAGTTTTTTTTTGGGGGGGGTTTTAAACACAGCGATGCTTGCGGTTGATACAACTAGAAGACGCTCTGCAAAGAAAAGATGTGACATTTATTACCTCTTCTAATTTCCAGTAAAAAATTCTGAGGTTCTTCTTAGCCTCTGAACAGCTCTTTCGGAGCTCTTGAGCTTGACCCTGGGTCATAGGAATGATATGAATCAATAGCAAGTTCAGGCAGAATGCTGGATGTTCCTGCTTTCGGGGGAACCTGCATTGGACATTTTTGTAGTGCACTTTAAGTAATATTTCAGATTCTCCTGATTATTGATGGATCCTTTGAGAGTCTACATCTGAGAACTGCCTCTATTTCCGTAATGTAAAAAACTAGTAAACCCTTTCACTTCAGGGGGACCTGTGTTAGGCATTTTTGTAGTGCACTTTAAGGAATTTTGGGGTTTTTGACCACTGTTGATGGAACATTTTAGTGGCTACATTCAAACACTTCTTCCACTGTATCATCTAAAGCAGGGGTCCCCAACTCCAGTCCTCTAGGACCACCAACAGGTCATGTTTTCTGACTTTCCTTAGCATTGCACTGGTGATATGATCATGGTCAGTGCATTCTGTGGGAGATCCTGAAAATATGACTTGTTGGTGGGCCTTGAGGACTGGAGTTGGGGAACATTGATCTAAATAACTAGTAAACTTTTTTGCTACACTTGTGATCCATAAAGGTAAAGATCTAGAACTGGCTGATGGTCTATGTATATTGGCACTACCTTGAAATTAGTCAAAACGTAACAGCAAAATTAGAAATGGTATGAGGTTGTCCTCCTCTTAAGAGCTCTGCATTGTAGAAAGATCTGGAGAGTGGGGGTTATGTTGCGTCCATTGTACTAAAGTCTTTGGAATAAAATGATATGGAGTGATTTTACGGCTTTAGTACCAGTGCTGTTTGGATTCACCAGTCCTTAAAGGGGTTTTGCCACGAAGTGAGTTCCTTACCTCTTATCTGCTCAGGAGAGAAGATAAACAAAGCATACTGAGTCATGAACGGCTGCAGGGGTGAGAGGGAGGGGGTTGAGCAGAGAGCGAGGAAGAAGGGAGCGTCTGCAATGTTTACTCAAATAATTACATTACAACCAATGGATTCTCTATACAGCAGACGGCCTCATACGCTGCACTTTCTCCCCAGCCCCTTGCAAGCTCCTTCATGTTCCCTGTCATCAGATAAGAAGTGCAAACACGCAAGCGCAGCCAGGTCAGTGTCCTGATCGTGTCTAATATAAACTTTTAGGTAACTAAGGGGGACTAAGCAAAGCTGTAGCTCTCAGAGGCTTCACTTTTTGTAATCACATATATTTAGAAAAGTGATTAAATACCCATTTTGGAGGATCCCACGTAAACATTACATCGTGGCAAAACCCCTTTAACTGCTTGAGACTCCAGTTGGAGTCCTCAGTTCCAATCTTGATAATGATGCTTGGTGCTTAGGTCATGTCTACACAGCACTGGTTTACAGTCGAATTTTTAAGCGGATTCAGTATTTAGAATCCGCAAAATGTTGATGTAAATCCTCCCTATAGACCTCAATAGAAAATCCGAGCTGTAGTCCACACAGCTAGCATTTTCTATGGTCTGATTTCAAAATCACCAGTCTTGTAAAAAAACTTAGAACATGTCCTATAATCCGTTGTATTACGGCGGAATGTAGTACAGTTCAATGTCAATGGGCCGGCCGAAAACTGACTGCACAATCCACACAAAAAAAGCTAACACCTATTGTAAAATTCTGATCGAATCCTATAACAGAATCCAACGGTATTTTACAATTACTGTGTAGATGAAGCGTTTTGGTATCTGAAGAGATGGGGTCTTACTACGTCCGGGGCAGTACGGTGGTGGAGCTTTTGGACTAACATTTAAAAATCAAGCAACACCTATTCTTGCCGGCGAGGTAGCATATCTGCAGGGGGCTCTGGACTGCCACTGCAATAAAAAAAAATTCTTATTACTTTGTAATTTCCCAAGCAGGAGAAAAATGTCTTCCAATTGCAATTCCACACAGACTGTCGGTCCAGCAAGATCACTCACTGTCATTATGGGTTGTGCTTGTTCACCGGTCTCTGGATATGGAGAGTTAAAGGGGTTGTCTCACTACATTGATTCATCTTAACTCAGTCCTGTTTTCTTGGTTTCATTTTGAATTCAGGGGCGTGTTTACTGGCTTCCACTAGGCTCCAGTAGAAGCCAGGTCTGTAGCTATAGCAACCAGTGCTGGCAGCCTATCATGAGAGATTGAACAGGTCTGTAGCTATAGCAACCAGTGCTGGCAGCCTATCAGGAGAGATTGAATAGGTCTGTAGCTATAGCAACAAGTGCTGGCAGCCTATCAGGAGAGATTGAACAGGTCTGTAGCTATAGTGACCAGCGCTGGCAACCTATCAGGAGAGACTGAACAGGTCTGTAGCTACAGCGACCAGCACTGGCAGCCTATCAGGAGAGATTGAACAGGTCTGTAGCTATAGCGACCAGCGCTGGCACCCTATCAGGAGAGATTGAACAGGTCTGTAGCTATAGCGACCAGCGCTGGCAGCCTATCAGGAGAGATTGAACAGGTCTGTAGCTATAGCGACCAGCGCTTGCAGCCTATCAGGAGAGATTGAACAAGTCTATAGCTATAGCAACCAGTGCTTGCAGCCTATCATGAGAGACTGAACAGGTCTGCAGCTATAGCGACCAGCGCTCTCAGCCTATCAGGAGAGATCAAACAGGTCTGTAGCTATAGCGACCTGAGGAGCTGATGCAGCCCATACAAGAGGGGATATCTAGGAATAGGTAGGACACTGTTAATAGACACATATTGCAAAGTGACTTGTTTTTGCAAGATCTTTAACATAAAAAAACAATCCTTGTAGTGAGACAACCCCTTTAATGAAGAGGTTTTTCTTCATGTTGCTGTGGGGGGACGGATCGCTGGGATTACTTGGAGAAGTCAGATGGTGACCAGGCTTCCATAACGTTTTCCATGGGACGGCCCTTGCTGACTGTCATGAATTAGGAGATAATTATAGGTCTTTTAGTATCTTCTCTTCCAGTTTGTAATTTTGGCACTTCTTCCCATTTTCCTATCTCAGGGTCCTTGGCCTGTGTTCCTCTAACTTTGTTCATCTAAATAGTAGCAGTAATATAGTAAGTGACTGTAATTCCAGCTTCACTAAGAGCAGCTTTTTAAATAGCTGCCAACAGAGGAGAAGGGGCAGCCTTTTCATCTAATTTTTCTCCCTTTTAACCATGAATCATGTTTTGGTTGTTCGTTTCAATTGAATACAAATGTGAGATTGAATCAAACAAGAAAAAAAGTCTAGCATGGAGAATTCTAACACATATTGAAATGACATGTTCAGACATCTGCTGAACAGCTAATTGCTAAGGCCACTCGCTATTATACGCTAATGTTTACCAGCCCAAGCATTCAGAACATCTTTAACCTAGGATTATGGCTTTTTATATTCAATTTCATTTTAATATACTTCATGTTTTCACATCTCCAATTTCTATCATGTGTCCAGTAAAGACATTAAAAGTATCCATGGATATGCTTTACTATGTGTCGGACTGGGGTGCATGGGGCTCACCAGTGGAGTTGCTTCTTTGGGCTCACTAGTGGAGTTGCTTCTTTGGGCTCACTAGTGGAGTTGCTTCTTTGGGCCCACCAGTGGAGTTGCTTCTTTGGGCCCACCAGTGGAAATGATTCCTGGGGCTCACCAGTGGAGTTGATTCTTGGGGCTCACCAGTGGAGTTGATTCTTTGGGCTCACCAGTGGAGTTGATTCTTGGAGGCCACCGGTGGAGTTGGTTCTTGGTGTCCACCGGTGGAGTTGATTCTTGGAGTCCACCGGTGAAGTTGATTCCTGGAGTCCACCGGTGAAGTTGATTCCTGGAGTCCACCGGTGAAGTTGATTCATGGAGTCCACCGGTGACGTTGAGTCGTGGAGTCCACCGGTGCCGTTGATTGCTGGGGTCCACCGGTGAAGTTGATTCCTGGAGTCCACCGGTGAAGTTGATTCTTGGAGTCCGCCGGTGAAGTTGATTCTTGGAGTCCGCCGGTGAAGTTGATTCTTGGAGTCCGCCGGTGAAGTTGATTCTTGGAGTCCGCCGGTGAAGTTGATTCCTGAAAATCCACCCAGTGAAGTTGATTCCTGAGGAGTCCACCGGTGAAGTTGATTCCTGGAGTCCACCGGTGGAGTTGATTCCTGGAGTCCACCGGTGAATGTTTGATTCTGGAGTCCACCGGTGAAGTTGATTCCTGGGTCCACCGTGAAGTTGATTCCTGGTGTCCACCGGTGAAGTTGATTCTTGGTGTCCACCGGTGAAGTTGATTCCTGGGGTCCACCGGTGAAGTTGATTCTTGGGGTCCACCGGTGAAGTTGATTCTTGGGGTCCACCGGTGGAGTTGATTCTTGGGGTCCACCGGTGGAGTTGATTCTTGGGGTCCACCGGTGTAGTTGATTCTTGGGGTCCACCGGTGGAGTTGATTCTTGGGGTCCACCGGTGGAGTTGATTCTTGGTGTCCACCGGTGAAGTTGATTCTTGGAGTCCACCGGTGAAGTTGATTCTTGGAGTCCACCCTACAGCTACTACACATGACTGCTCATACTACACATTTCTCTTCCTATCTGCCTTTCTCCCTGAAAAGCAGACCTGCTAATTTCAGTGTCCCACAATGACTAGGGGCTCTTCAGGGGTTTCCGCTACTCCCCTGTAGGCCAGTCCGAGCCTGGCTTTACCCAATTAAACTCTTTATTATCAGAAGTTTCTATAAAGCAGGGTCTCAAGTGCATCATTGCCCTGTGCTGTGTAATGTATAAACGCACAGTAACTCTGCATTGATAACTCCGTCTTTGTTGACGTATCCCTGTTATCAGAATTAAGAATTTAAGTATCCTGACTATTGTCAGTGAAGATATGAGTAATGCAGTCCCTTTAATCTTGGAACCGGTGGAACCTTTAAGCTGCTTGTGGCTTCAACATACAATGTCCTCGATGCTGATCCAGCCAATTATTATGAACATTTTGTGTAAAACATCTATATTATAGCAGTGCATGTAGTGATTGATCTAGTAGCGCCTCTCTACAGTACAGTGCGGTACTACATGTCCTGTAATGCTCTTACATGTATTAGTGAGGAGCATCCAGTGATTGGTGGTCTAGTAGCACCTCTCTACAGTACAGTGCGGTACTGCATGTCCTGTACTGCTCTTACATGTAGTAGTGAGGTGCATGCAGTGATTGGTGGTCTATAGCACCTCTCTACAGTACAGTGCGGTACTACATGTCCTGTACTGCTCTTACATGTAGTAGTGAGGTGTATGCAGTGATTGGCTGTCTAGTAGCCTCTCTACAGTACAGTGCGGTACTACATGTCCTGTACTGCACTTACATGTATTAGTGAGATGCATGCAGTGATTGGCGGTCTATAGCTCTCTCTACATACGCAGGGTCAGGTACTCACGTTTTTCTGTACATGTGCGTACTACATGTCCTGTACTGCTTTTACATGTAAGTGAGTGCATGCAGTGATTGGCGTCATATGCTCCTCTCTACAGTGCAGTGAGTACTACATGTCCTGTACTGCTCTTACATGTAGTAGTGAGGTGCATGCAGTGATTGGCGGTCTATTAGTGCCTCTCGTACAGTACAGTGCCCGAAGTAGTACATGGTCCTTACTGCTCTACATGTAAGTAGTAAGCGTGCCATGCTTAGTGATTGGCATTGGGTCTATAGCCCCTCTCTACAGTACAGTGTGGTACTACATGTCCTGTACTGCTCTTACATGTATTAGTGAGGTGCATGCAGTGATTGGTGGTCTATAGCATTTCTCTACAGTACAGTGCGGTACTACATGTCCTGTACTGCTCTTACATGTATTAGTGAGGTGCATATAGTGATTGACGGTCTAGTAGGGCCTCTCTACAGTACAGTGCGGTACTACATGTCCTGTACTGCTCTTACATGTATTAGTGAGGTGCATCCAGTGATTGGCGGTCTATAGCGCCTCTCTACAGTACAGTACTGCTCTTTACATGTGCCAGGATGAGCGGCTCCTTTGGGCACCAGGTGAGGGCCACATTTTCTTCTTTCTGGTACATTCTGTATAAAGTCCATAATGCAAAGAAGCTCCTCTCCTCATCATAGAAAGTGATTTCCAGCTGCTCTCTCTGAGGTTATATGGAAGGAGGCGCTTTATTTGGATTATTCTCTACTTCATTTTCTGTAATGTTCATGTTGCTTTACGTTGGTGACATATTGGGGCCTCAGAACCAATTCCCAGTTTTCTGTAAAGTTATGGTCTTAACATACAATGGTCGTCCAGGAACCAATTAGTATTGTATGTTGAGGGAGTATTGTACTACTAGTATGTATGAATGTCCAGTAGGAGCAGAGCTTCTATCACCATTACAAAGGTCATAGTACACCCCCTTTATAGGGGTGAGCTTTGTTCAGACACTAACTAAGGAGATGGCATAAGATTTGAAGTTCGTAGCCGCCTAAATTTAAGATTAAAAAAAGGGCTATAAAATTGGTATCTCTAGGCACCTTCTCTGTTTATGCCAGAGTGTCTTCAAGATGAGAAACCTTTACAGTACAAATTGACAATAAAAAGTCTCAGGTTTATTCTCTCTGGCTGAGAGGTGGAGAAGGAACGTCGGCCACAGCGTCTAATTAATGTGTCAGTAAAATGATATAAAGAAAAATACAGCCCCACCGGTGTTATTGCTATAGCAATGCAGTGTAAATCTGGAGGAAGAAATGAGGTTTCTATTAGTCAGTATTTGCTCTTAGAAGAGGGGGGGATTGAACCTGAGAGCAATATTTGCATTTGGTCTCTGTTTAGAAGGAAAATTTTACAGCCAGTTGGTTATTCTCATTTACAGCTAGTGCTGCATGAGTGTTTCAGGAACCCGACCAGAAAAAGCACATTTTCTATTAGTTCAGGTTAATATGAAAATTTTTATAAAAACAGATTCCTCTTTGAGTTAGAAATGAAGAGTAAGAAGCTGACAAGTTTTCAGCGTTGTTCCTGTTCACACCTTTTTTTTATTTTTTGGGTCCATTTTCTTAACCAAAAATAAAGTGTTTGAAAATATGAATGTTTGGGCTTTTACACACACATTTCTGTCATTTGCCTTTTTGCAGTTTATACTTCTTTCATGTTGGTGATCATCAGTGATAGATAGATATGAGATAGATAGATATGGGATAGATAGATATGGGATAGATAGATATGAGATAGATAGATATGGGATAGATAGATAGATATGGGATAGATAGATATGAGATAGATAGATATGGGATAGATAGATAGATATGGGATAGATAGATATGAGATAGATAGATAGATATGAGATAGATAGATATGAGATAGATAGATATGGGATAGATAGGAGATAGATAGATAGGAGATAGATAGATAGATAGATAAGGATATATAGATGATAGAGATAGATACATAGATATTGAATAGATAGATATAAAGATAATATAAGATAGATAGATAGATAGATTTGATAGATATAAGATAGATAGATAGATAGATAGAGGTGCCAATACAGCAGTACTCCTGTTGGGGTCCCTGATTTAAAAGGGGCCAGCTAATATGGTAAAAGTTAGGATTTAGTAATGGGTGGGGGGCCCTGAAATGGCTGATAGATGACTGATGGCAACTTGATAGATAGATAGATAGATAGATAGATAGATGTGAGATAGATAGATGTGAGATAGATAGATATGAGACAGATAGATATGAGACAGATAGATAGATAGATATGAGACAGATAGATATGAGACAGATAGATTGATATGAGACAGATAGATAGATATGAGACAGATAGATAGATATGAGACAGATAGATAGATATGAGACAGACAGATAGATATGAGACAGATAGATATGAGACAGATAGATAGATAGATATGGGATAGATAGTATGAATAGATTATGAGATAGATAGTAATGATAGATAGATATGAGATAGATAGTATAGATAGATATGAATAGATATGAGATAGATAGATAGTATGAGATAGATAGATAGTATAGATAGAATAGTAGAGATAGATAGATAGATATGAGATGGATGGATATGAGATGGATGGATATAAGATAGATGATATAAGATAGAATAGATATGATATGAGATAGATAGTAGATATGAGATAGATATGATAATTTTTGAGTTTCAGACCTCCTGGCCAGAGTTATAATAGATAAAACAAATCTCATGCAGCCATCTATCCCTGGTTCAGCATTAACCTTGAATGAGTTTGAAGATGTTCAGTTTTTCTCAGAATGAGGTTAGAAAACAAGGGCGCACTTATTTTCCAGTAATGACTCTATTCTTGTCTATGGACTGTGTCTGGTTTTGCAGCTTAGTGCCATTTATTTGTATGGGGCTGAGCTGCAGTTTCAGTATAATAGCATTGTCAAAAGGTCCACTTTTGGTGGGGCAATCCCTGCTATCGGGACTGCAGAAGGGTAGAGATTATGAAAGTGGACGTTCCCATTGTGTTGTGGTGTAAATGTCCCAAATTTGGTGATTTAAATGTTGGTAAGTATGTGATAGAAACTTTTTGGTTTCTTTCATTACCCCTGCTGTGTCTGCGTCCACTTGCATAAGATATTGTGCTGCTGAATTATAAGATCCTCCTGGTAATTTGTCACGTTTCACCATGCCTCTTGTAACCTGTTTTGGTAATATGTATTTAGGGCTTTCAGGGACTTCCAGGGATACCCGGAGAAGTGGGATTTCAAGGTGACAAGGTGAGAACTGGTACCAATTTTTTTATGTAGTAAAGTTTCCATACAGAAATGCGATGCTACGTTGCTTCCTGTTATTTAAATAGCACTGACTTATTCTACAGAGTATTTCCATCAAAGGGTCCACTGGGGTTCACAATATAATTTCATCTTGAGCAATGTTGTTGCACTTCTGATTCTAGTCATACTTAAAGGGTATTCCCATTTCATTGATTAGCTTTAATAAACATGTTGGCAAAGGTTAATAAGGACTATTACCAAATACATTGCTGTTCTGATTTTGCTTCCCTTCAGGGCTAGAGCAGTTCTTATCTTCTGCTTGTGTACACAAGCCTCCTTAGGCTACCAGCCACCTATCTCTACTCTAGCAGCAGTGACTTCACTCCCTGCTGTGTCTTATCAGCAGTACAGGAACTTATTTAGGTTTCTTACTAGCCAGCTTTAACCCTTTAGAGCAGGGGTCTGCAATGTGCGGCTCTCCAGCTGTTGGGAAACTACATCTCCCATCATGCCCACTGATATAGATTATATAAATTCATGATGGGAGTTGTAGTTACCCAACAACTGGCGAGCCGCACTTTGCAGACTGCTGCTTTAAAGCACTGTCGCCTTGTGCACTGCTGTTTTAGAAGCCTCAAGCACTAAAGCCCCTCTAACGGAACAGCAGAGCTGATATGCCAGTCACTTTTGTAGAACCACCCACAGCCTGAACAGGAAGTGTGAGTCTGAAGCTGGCTGTCACTCTGTGAAACAACATGGTCAGAACACCACTTTAAATGAACCTGAATATCAGCGATTCGATTCAGGTCTTCCTGAACTAAAATAGTTCGGCAGAATTTGCAGAAAAATCGACCTTAACTCTTAGTCTAACCCTAAACCTAACTTAAGGGGTAGGGTTTAATAGGACATCTTAAATATTTTGGCAAATTTCAGCAAACCTCTGTGGAATAGAACAGAGGGCTTTTCGTGCCACACTATTGGGCATACCCACATGCCAGGCCTAATTACCTATTACTATGTCCTGTTAGAAACATACTATCTCCATGAAGATGCTGTAGATTGTAATCCAGCAATCCTGTGCTCCCTGCTGTGTCGATTGGGCATCCTTTAATATAGACATCTTTTCTGGGATGTTCTATATTACCGTGGTCTATAATATTATTAAGACAACATTGCATTTACAGCTTTCTATGCATACTACAGGGCAGGCATCCTCAAACTGCGGCCCTCCAGCTGTTGGTGAACTACAACTCCCATCATGCATTTATACATAATAATAATAATAATCTTTATTTCTATAGCGCCAACATATTCCACAGCACTTTACAAATTCAAGGGTAAACATACAGTCATTACACATTAAAAGTACTTACAAATGAGACACAAGGTGTAAGGGCCGTGCTCGTGAGAGCTTACAATCTATTAGGGTGTATGGGTGAAACATACGGTAAGAAGTGCCAAGTTTACAATGGTCCGGCCATGTTTCATAAATAGGGGGTGTTTACATGAAAAAATGGATGAACCTGCCACCCAGACTGTACATCTATATACAGATAAGTGCCTGTGAGGGCCCAAGTGCAGGGAGTGACAGATGTGTGTGATAGCAGTTAGGGATCTTGGTGGACCAGACCGAGAAGATGTATTCTCAGGGCCCTCTTAAAACTGTGAGGGTTGTGAATGTGCCTGATCGCCCGCGGTAGCATATTCCAGAGAACTGGTGCCGCACGTGTGAAATCTTGTAGACGGGCATGGGAGGTTCGGATGTTTGAGGAATGTAGTCTGATATCATCAGCAGAGCGGAGAACACGGGTAGGGCGGTAGACAGAGACTAGGGAGGAGATGTAGGGAGGAGCAGCGCTGTGGAGAGCTTTATGGGTGAAAGTGCTGAGTTTATACTGTATCCTGTATTGGATGGACAACCAGAGCATGACTGACACAGGGTAGAGGCATCAGTATAGCGGCTGGAAAGAAAGACAGCCTGGCTGCTGCATTCAGGACAGATTGGAGAGGGGAGAGTGTGCAGAGAGGGAGACCGATAAGCAAGGAGTTTGCAGTAGTCAAGACGAGAAAGAATAAGAGCAGTAATGAGAGTTTGAGTCGTTTCCACAGTGAGAAATGGACGGATTTTGGAGATATTCTTGAGGTGCAGGTGACAGGAGCGGGCAAGGGATTGGATATATGGGGAGAAGGTCAGATCAGAATCCAAGAAAACCCCTAGACAGCGGGCCTGCTGCCTAGGAGAAATGGTGGTACCACATACAGACATGACATGTATACATAACAGTGGGAATGATGGGAGTTGTAGTTTCGCAGCAGCCGGAGGTCCGCAGTTTGAGGATGCCTGCTACGGGGGGGGTCCTGCAGCAAATCACTCCATTAGTCTGTGAGGTCCTGTTAGTTGTCGGTCTAATAATTGTACCAGTTGCATGCGCCAAATAAACTCCAGGCCAACAAAACGTACTCTGAGCGGATTTCTGTGTCACTGTTAAAGTATCAGGTGATAAATCCTGTGATTCCACTGACTTGTTTTACCTTAAATGCAGGGCAGCCAGGGTCTCCCAGGGCCACCAGGACTGCGTGGAAAGACAGGACCTGTGGTAAGATCTGCTTTGTTCATCACCAGAGGTTAGAAAAATTGTCCTTACTTTACCTTCTTTTTTTCTTCTGTTAATACAGTCCACATTTTTACATTGCGAAATTCTCCACTAGGCTTCCACTCCTGGCGCAATGTTAAATATAAACCACTGAGGGTCTTGTAATTTTTTCCAATGTCTTGTTAGAATAAACACAGCACAACAGACTAAGAAATCTTCATTAAATGGATGCGGCAGGGGCATACTCGAGCAATAAATAAAGCATAATAGCCACTTATTGTTGGAGGCTTGGTTGGGGTTGTTGTGTATAAGACACTTTAGATTCTTGGCAGATGGAGAAATGCAGTTCCGTGTTTCTCCTGTAAATTTTATGGCCGTGCCATTGCTGCTTTTAACTACTGAAAAGACAAAAATACCGCAGGAGCCTCACCAGCTTATGTGGAGATATAGCTGTCCGCATTAGAGGCAGACAAGAGAAGATGCAATTCCTCATGGCTTTAGTGTTTGCTGCAGTAAGGTTATGTTCACACGGCGTGTTGAGTCTGTATGACCATACGCTTTTAGATACGTGTTTGGGTCCGTCTGTCGGACCCAAAGGCTATGTTCACACGATGTACTGCGACGCGTACAGTAGGGGCCGCAGTACATCGTGTCTTTCAGGAGCTCGTGCTAATATGCGCGCACTCCCGCGGAGATGGAGGGGGGGGTCTTTAGCCCCCCGGCCCCATTGACATTCATTACTCGCGGCGTGTATTCGCTGCAAGTAATTGACATGTCACTTATCTCCCCGCGCGTACAATACGATCGTATTGTACGCCAGGTAGAGGAGGCGTAATCCATAGTTCTCTGAGACCTATGGATTACCGTAATTTCGATGCGCATCTCTCCCGTATTAGAGCGCAAAAACGCAGCGAAATGCGCGGCAAAAGTACGCCGTGTGAACCAAACACGTATCTAACAATGAGCAATGTGATTTTACGTTGCTTTTAACTTGAAACACGCATCAGAGTTCAGACAAGTGATCACCGCTGCGTCTCACTGAGTCTTTTGGATCCGTTCCAAGAATTGTCATGTCACTTCTTGGTCCAAAAGACGCAGCAGGAGCCCTATAATGAACTATAGGATGCGATCCTGCTGCAGCCAAACACACGTCCAAACATACAACTGCGTGTTGAATACGTGTTGGATCCGTTTAGAATCCGATCAACGCTGCGTTTCTGGATGCGATTTTCGAATCCAACATGGATCCAAAAACGCTGTGTGAACGGCCCCTAAGGCTGCGTCCACACGGCAGTAAACAAATACCGGTATTTTGACATAGTTTCCGTGGTTTTGGGGGACGGTTCTGTCCGTGGCTTGCGGATTCGCCCGTTCCCCTCAACCACTGACATGTTCATGTTCTGGCCGAAAACCAGGCGAAAGAATGAATATGTTCTAAGTTTTTAGAAATGCCGGCGGTGTCAAAAAAAGGCCGGCAGAAAATCCGTGCACTGTGAACTACCGCACGTATTTTCTATTAAAGTCTATCAGGATGGTTGACAGTCGGTTTACAGGCGGCTTTTAAATCTGAAAACGTTTGTAAATCCTGCCGTGGGGACGAGCCCTAAGAGTATGTTCACACGGCTGATTTTGATGCTGTTTTCGGAGTGTTGATTCGCCCAAAACAGCTTAAAAAAAGCCTCCAAACAACAACCGATTAGTGCTCGTAGCAACCGATTAGTGCTCGTAGCAACCGATTAGTGCTCGTAGCAACCGATTAGGGCTCGTAGCAACCGATTAGGGCTCATAGCAACCGATTAGGGCTCATAGCAACCGATTAGGGCTCGTAGCAACCGATTAGGGCTCGTAGCAACCGATTAGGGCTCGTAGCAACCGATCAGGGCTCGTAGCAACCGATCAGGGCGCATAGCAACCATTCAGAGTTCATAACAACCGATCAGGGCCAATAGCAACCATTCAGAGCCCATAGCAGCCAATCAGAGCTCAGCTTTAATTTTTTCAGCGCATTATAATAAATGAAAGGGGAGCTCTTATTATTTGCTATGGGCAACAAAGAAAGTCTTAGACCTAGACAGTTTTTATACATGTGGTCCTTAATTTTATGTGTAGGTTAACTCAATAGACCTCCGGTGTCCGGATATGTCTAAATATCTGCTAGCAGGTATTCATATGTATATGTTTGACAGAGGGTAGGTTCATATTGTAAACTTAACCTTAGACTAACCATATCAAAGAAAGTTGGAAACGATGTGTTCTGTTCTTTCTTAGGGGAAACCCGGTGACAAAGGATTTTCAGGGCTTCCAGGTCCTCCAGGTCCAGAGGTATGTTGTGCCCCATAAATGTTAATTGTCTTCGCATACAAAGGACAGGAAATGTCTGAGCAGGTTTTGCTTACTAATGTTATACTGAGGAATATCTGGAGGTTAGAGGTCAGGGATATCACTAATGTTTCCATTGATTTGCCCATTGTGTGAAAATGGACTCTAAGCTTTAAAATCCAATAAGCCGCTTGTTTGGAGACCTAAAACTGGTCATATAAAACCAGTGCAGGAGAATCCTACAATGACCGTGACTGCGGGTCACCTAGTGCTCCACTTTTCCTCTATGTAATTGGTCAGTTTTGCCCATTTATACACCAGAGGCGACATGCATGATTTTTAGTGTCCAGGCGCCATTTTTTTGCGCGCATTAGTAGCGTAGAATGCGGCTGAATCTATGAACCTGTTCTACTGCGGGTCATAGATTAGGCGACAACTCAGACTCAGGTAAGCCACTTTAAAATTGGTCTACCTGTTTGTGCAGTAATGCACCTGGTTTCGTCGTACTAAAGTCATACATGTGTAGAATACTATGGTTGTAGTGCGACATGCTTCCAGCACGCCCCCCAATCTCAGGTGCATTGCGTTATGCGCCTATTTTGGAGTGTGCCTGTTCATATATCTAGAGAACAGGGCTGCGGCAGTTTTTCGGCCGAAAAGTCACCAGATAACTGGCGCAGCCCCGAACATACATGTCAACCCAGATCTGTTAGCATCATGTCTATATTCCGATTTAGACTACAGAGCTGGTAAAAAGGAAATGACACCTTGCAGAAAGATGATTTTTATCACCAGGTCGTAACCATTACTAGAGAAAGCAGTAGCTTCCTTAAAACGGAAGGGAGAAGTTTGGATCTTAAAGGGGTTGTCTCACTACAAGGATTGCTGCTTTTTATGTTAAAGATCTTGCAAAAACAAGTCACTTTGCAATATGTGTCCATTACCAGTGTCCTACCTATTCCTAGATATCCCCTTTTGTATGGGTTGCATCAGCTCCTCAGGTCGCTATAGCTACAGACCTATTCAATCTCTCCTCATAGGCTGCCAACGCTGGTCGCTATAGCTACAGACCTGTTCAATCTCTTCTGTTAGGCTGCCAGCACTGGTCACTATAGCTACAGACCTGTTCAGTCTCTCCTCATAGGCTGCCAGCGTTGGTCGCTATAGCTATAGACCTGTTCAATCTCTTCTGATAGGCTGCTAGCACTGGTCGCTAAAGCTATAGACCTGTTCAATCTCTTCTGATAGGCTGCCAGCACTGGTCGCTATAGCTACAGACCTGTTTGATCTCTCCTAATAGGCTGCCAGCACTGGTCGCTATAGCTATAGACCTGTTCAATCCCTCCTGATAAGCTGCCAGCACTGGTCGCTATAACTACAGACCTGGCTTCTACTGTAGCCTAGTAGAAGCCAGTAAACATGCCCCTGAATTCAAAATGAAACCAAGAAAACAGGACTGAGGTAAGATGAATCAATGTAGTGAGACAACCCCTTTAAGTTGGAAATGACAGTGGTAGATAGAGGTTAGTGAGTTCACTTCCAGTCTCCACATGTGATGATATTAGCTGGCAGGCCATTGACTTCATTACTGTACTGGGAATAGACTGGGAAGTTATGTACTGCAGAATGATGACATTATACGGTGAGACTGGAAGGAGAACTTCAGGCCATAGGTATAAAATGAATGGAAGGTTTTTCTATTGAACCTGTTGGTGACCTAAAGGTTATGTGTGGTAACACGGAGTCTGACAGGGATTGTCATTTCACTGTTACTGAACCTAGCGCCCCAGGATACTGCTCTATGATGTAGCTGAGGCACAGCGGCAGCCAGCGGATTGTAAAAATGGATTCTTGTGATTTGTCCATACACCAGAGCCAGAAACGGTTAGATCATGGCCTTGGCAGGCTGCATTGTGTTGTGTACATTGAAATTGGACGTCATTCTTTACTGAACTATCCTCTTACAAGAGAACAGCCTTTGCCCTTGCCGAATTCATATTTCTTTACAGTGTTTAGCAGAACGAGGTTAAAATAAACAGTAAACCCAGCAAACAATAAAAAGAGAGCAGCACATCCACAAATTTACTGCACTCCCTCCAATAAACAGGCACAAGTACATCTCCGTTTCCATGGCAAGAAAAGCAAAAAGAATGTGGCCCAAAGACCTCACATTGTCCAGTAACCGTGTACAGGCGGTCCCCGACTTACATCTGTCGCCTAATTACAAACAGAGACTTATGGGGCATGCTGGCACTTGTAGTTCCATATTCCACAGTAGGTAGTATCTATGGAACTACAAGTCCCAGCATGCCACAGCAGCACATGAGGTGAAATCTTCTTAACAGGGGCACAGACGGCAAAACAAATGTAAAAACCCTTCCCTGCCCTATTCAAAACTTTAAAAAAAAATCTTCCCTGCACTATCTGAAACTAAAAAAAAAAATACCTTCCCTGCACTATCCGAAACTAAAACGTTTGTGCTGGAGTTACATTTAAATACACCTGTTCCGACTTACATGCCAATTCAACTTAAGAACCAACCTACAGTCCCCATCCCATTCATAACCTGGGGACTGTCTGTATAGGATACCCTGTTTCCCCTAAAATAAGACACTGTCTTATATTAATTTTTGCTCCTAAAGACGAGCGAAGACTTATTTTTAGGGGATTTTTGTTTTCTATGACCAAGAATTCACATTTATTGTTGAACAAAACATCAATATGTATTAATATACTGTAGTGATTTCATCACAAACATCAGCATAAGCAGCCACACTCTGAATTGCATAAAAAAATGCACTAGTTTATTTTCGGGGTGTCTTTTTTTCGGGAAAAGGGGGGGTTAAGAAACCTAAAAAAAAACTTAAACGTACCAATTTATAGGAGAAGATTAATAATAACCTAAAAACCTAAGCATATGAATATATAATCTGAAGGCTGACACGTGAAGATCCAAAAGTAATAAATACACAAAAATAAATTTAATAATATTTTTAATGTAATCAATAAATATATAAATACAATTTATAAAATAACCAGAAGAACGATGGTTAAGCAAGAACGTCAAACAAATGAATATAGGTGGTGGAATAATAAATTCATATACACTGTGCAAAGTAAATGTCATAAAGGTAGGTGCGTAATATTTAAGTGCAAATATTTTTTTTTATGACCACAGCAGTACTGTAAAGCTGGTCTTGCTAAAAAGGAGACATTACTGCAAATAAACTTTGTAGCTCCTTCATATATGTTTTGACCTATTTGCCTTTCCACCGGAAAGCTATACAGGCAGTACCCGTGTTACGAACGGGATCGGGGACTGTAGGTTTTTTCTTAAGTTAAATTTGTTGAAAGTGGAACGGTTTTTTTTTTAAAAAATTTAACCCGCACAATAGTTTTTCTTTATTTCGGAAGTGAGGGAAGGGTTTTTACATTTTTTTTGCTTTTTTGTGCCCTTGTTAAAGAAGATTTAAAATCATTGCTGTGTGTAGCTGGAACTTGTAGTTCACGCTCCTATTGCTGTGGAACATGGAACTAAAAGTGCCAGCGTGCCCATAAATCTCTTTTTTATAACTAAGGACAGATGAAAGGGGAAAGGTGAAATTTTGGGTCTGTTTATATGGAAAAGTGAAAAAATTCCCTACCGGGTTATGCCTTTTTGTTGGGCTGCCAGCTATAAATAGTGCTTGATTATTGCACCAAAAAAGTACTTGTGTAACTGCAAACAGGTAAGATATACAAGGGGTTTCGCTCAGTATTGGCCCCAAAGTTTTCCTTTTAAAGTAATTACATCATTTAGTGAATTTACCGGACATCAGTTGAAACAGAAGTTTCCCCCTATATAAAAACCCCCTCTGCAGGTTTTTTAAATTCTGACATAAATCCAAAATAAACCTTTCTGTTTAGGTAAATTAGGAACCAAAATTATTTTTTTTTGGCAAATCCCGTTAATGAGAGAGAGAATTTAAGGCTTTTTTTATTATTTTCTAAAAAAGTCAAAAGTTTACATACACTGGGTTACTCTGCCTCTAAAAAAATTTGGGAAAAGCCCCCCATGATGAGTCATGTCTTTGGAAGCTTCTGATGGTTTTTTTTTTTGGAAAAATCTGAGTTTTTAGAGGGCACAAGTGGATGTATTTTACAGCACACCAAAAAATAATCTATTGACTAGGGGTGTACGGCTATAACTGGGCTTGATTATTGCACCCCAAAAAAAGTTCCTTTCTTGTACTGCAAATGATAAAGTTCACATGATTTTACTTTGCCCCAGTACATGGGGTGTTTCGGGAGCTGCGCTAATGCGCGTACTCCCCGCAGGCGGGGGGGGGGGCGGGACGCGGCCCATTGACATTCTTATCGTGGTGGTATTTGCCCCAAGTAATTGACATGTCACTTATTTCTGCAGTACAATTTTCCCATTTTGTATTGTACGAGCGGGGACAGGGGCATAATCAATTTCTCTATAGAAAAATAGGGTTACTGTCATTTCGACGCGCATGCCCCGTTTTAGGCCATGTTCAACGGTTTTTTGGGGGGTTTTGGGGGGGTATGTGGCCGGATTTGCGCTGCAGGCGGCTCAAACGTCCCCGTAACTACAGTAAAAACGTTTCATAGAGAACTGTGGATTCCCTTCTCCTCCCCGCCGGCGGTCCGCCCGGGGGGAGAAATGAATGCAATTTTTACGGCAATACGCGCCCTGAATAAACCCCGGTGTCTATGGGGCCCGGCGAGCAGCTCCCCGCCCTTTTAAAACGTAACTGCGGGCGAAATCCGTCCCCCAATTTTCGGCTTTAATAAGCGGTGAACCGGCCTTAGAGCCAAATTGCGGCGAAAATGCGCGCCGAAAAATTTCCCCCCTGTGAAATACCCAAACAGGTAAGATATGCAAGGGGTTTCACTCTATATTGGCCCTAAAGTATTTCCTTTAAAGTAATTGACATCATTTAGTGAAAATTAACACGGACATACCTTAGTCTATGAAAAACATATGGAAATCATAGCAGGTGTTGGAAGTGTCCGCCTGTATACATGCATGAAGTGAAGGACTGCTATTCACTGCTGTAGTCATTGCATGTTTCTGCATCTGACAGCAGTGGTGTGCATTGTGGTGTCCACGTCCATCATGTCCTTGAGATAGTGTGTAAAAGTTGTCCTGGCTTAGTGGAAGATATCTACATATTGTTCAACTGTGCACTGGTTCATATCGGATGGTAACACACACACATGATGAAATGTGGATGCTATAGTAGCCAAGTACAAGTGAGCGGTATGTTTGATAGAACAGAGTAGAGAGCTGTGGGCAACCAGCTCTCCATTCTGAGCCAACACTTTCGAGGGCCCTTGTTAGCGAGATAAGTGCAGGTCACAAAGGTGGGAACTGCACCTATCAGACTTGATGTACCGGTTCATATCGGATGGTAACACATGGACATGAAGAATGTGGATGTTATCGTACCCAAGTACAAGGGAGCAGTATGTTTGATAGAACAGAGTAGAGAACAATGGGCAACCAGCTCTCCATTCTGAGCCAACATTTTAGAGGTCCCTTGTTAGAAAGATAGGTGCAGGTCCCAAAGGTGGGAACTGCAGCCTTCAGAATTGATGTACCGGTTCATATGGGATGGTAACACACAGGCACGAAGAATGTGATTGCAATAGTACCCAAGGTATGTTTGACTGTATCCAGAGCTCCCATAGAACAGAGTAGAGAGCCGTGGGCAAGCCCGACCAGCTCTCCATTCGGAGCCAAAACTTTTGGTCGCCCTTGTTCCCGAGATAGGGTCCCATAGGTGGGATCACACCTGTCAGACTTGATGCCATCAAATTGTGAGATGGGAACACCCCTTTAATTATAAGAAAAACTTTGGGGCCAAAAGTCAAGAGGAAAATAACATTTAATTTAGATCCCAGACCACCACATTGACATCGGGGGCAGCTAGTTGAGTATTGCTGCCAGAACTGAAGACTTCCAGTATGACTTCTTGATGAAAGCTGAAATGTATTCAGAATATACCGATCGTAAAGATTGTTTTGAGTTTTATCCATATATTTTAGCACCAGTTGTGCATGCACACACAGGTTTCTTTTATGCTGGGTGGAGAAAGCCACGTATTTATTGGTGTATTACTGTTATCATTCAGTATTTCATGCCAGATAATCTGTTTGGAGCCCATTTACTCTTTTATATGTTGTATTTGGAAGGCATCACTATATAAACAGGGTTTGTTCTTTCCTATGCACCCATCATACAAGGGGTTTGGTCTTTTCTATCTCTGCAGGGCTTTCCAGGGGACATTGGACCTCCAGGACAAAATGGACCGGAAGGATTAAAGGTGAGACGTCCTCGTCATGGCCTATAACGTGTCCCAAGCCACTATCAACCAGTAAAGAGAAAAGAAAATCAGAAAGTGAGACTCCTGGAGATTGTATTGGCAGAGCCCACTTCTCGACTGTTTGTATTGAGGCTCCTCCAAAACTCTCTCTTCCATGAAATTGATGTTGGATTCTGTCCCATGGCAGAATTGCACTGGCGCTCCATCCCTTCTCTCTTTTCCTCGTCTGAAGGCATCCTAGGAGATTTGTCCTTATTTTTATGAGACCCTCATTTTTTTTTTTTGTTGGTTAACAGGGAAAGCCAGGTGCCAGAGGTTTCCCGGGGCCCAGAGGACAGCCGGGGCTGGAGGTAAGGGACTTCCAATAGTAATGTTCACCTACAGAGATTAGTAATGATGCTTCCATTACTACATATACTCTATAAAGTAACAACTCTTGTGGGTTATATGTTCCCACTGTATAACAGGTGAAATATTGTGATATTTGCCAACTTCAGTTTGACATTTCTTACATTTTGGTTATTTAAATATTAAAATCAGATACAAAGTGCAATAATTTGTCACATAATTTATTAAGCAATGTCTGCTGATCTTACAGACCCAATTTTACTAATTGGATGTCCTGTTGGCAGAATGTACAGGTCTGCAGAAACTGAACAGCATTCTGCGAGCCTTGGGTTGTGTCGTGTGAATTATCATGTAAAATGGTCAAGTGGTCTGCAAAGTGGATAGAAAAGATAGACACAATTAACGAAAGGTCAGGGCTCTGTGATCAGCTAATTTTCAAGGCCCAAAGGGGAAAAACCCCTCTAACAGAGGAAGCCTTGACCTTTTGTTAGTTGTGTCCTGGACATCCGCGCTTTGAAATACAGTTCGTCTATGGTCAGTTGCCCGCTGCCTTCTCTATGCTCCAATGCTTCCAGGATCTATCCACAGGTGAGCTATCCACACGTGTGTTTGTAGATCACAGGGAATCCCTCTGCTGGGACCCCCAACAAATCAGCTGTAATCTTTTGGAAAACATGGCAGTGAGAGTTCAGTTTCCCTGCAGCACCATCACAGGGCAAATGAAGCATTACACAGTGTGCATTCAAATCAATGGGTTGTCTTTGTATTAAAAAAAAAATCCCAGAAAAATGGGACATTATTTACTCAAAAACACAACATAGGCCATACTTACAACTTAATGGCTGGACTAAAGACTGAACCAAGTAGGAGGCCCCTGTGCTACATGGGAAAAATAAACAGGTGCAGGTAATTGCTGAGCAGTAGCTCACCCACCCCTCCGCTAAGGGGACAATTAAATGATAAAAAAACTGCACAGTGAATTGATAACTGTTCACACCAGTATGCAGAAAAAACCAGCAACCACCAACCTTATGCATAGAACATGTGTGAGTGGTTGTCTTATCGGTATTTTTGCATTTGTGCAATCTCCCAATGTATTATAATGTGGCTTTTCTGCATACTGGTGTGGACATGTATCAATTCAATGTTCAGTTTTTTGTTTTTTTTTCATTTAATGGTCTTCCTAGTGGAGGGGTGTGTGAGCTACCTGTTTATTTTTCCCAAGTAGCACAGGGGCCTGTGTTGCCTCCAACTGGGTTCAATCTCTAGTCCAGCCATTGAGCTGTAAGTATGGCCTGTGTTGTGTGTTTGTCTTTGTAATGCAGGACAGGACCGGTCCTCCATAGCAAGAGAGATGCTTTGTAAGCGCTCTTGGCTAATAGATGTGGGACCATCCACACCCTCTTCTACTCATATTAACTCCCTTAGGTTTTCTAAACTGGAGAACCACTTTAAGCTGGTCAGTAGTCAATGACTGTGGGCCAAATATCTTACAATTGATACAGCTGGTTCCTCCTCCTTTACCATTTACCAGCTCCTTTTGGCCAAGACATCGGACTGCAGGTCATAATCTGGCAGCCAATGTAGATCATCCTCAGACCATATTTGACATCAACCACCAACAAATATCTAGTGTCTATGGCCAATTTACACTGCACTTGTGTATAATAAATTTATGTATTTGTTCAGTAGCCCTTATTTTCCGCCTTCATGTTTTGTTTTATTTTCTCAGCCCTCACATAGGGGAAAAAAACTAATAACCACCTTCAAAACCAGAAGCGGTCAGCTTCTGTGGCTGTGGTAGCCTATCACCGTAATTGTATATTTTTTTAGCAATTTTCTATGTTCCATTGAATATACGGTATGCATATGATTTTAGCCGCTTCCAATACAATAATCCCCGTCCTACTCCAAGAGGTTTATTTCCATAAAACCAATGATTACATGTAGTTATTGAACTATTGTTCACAAGTTTTTGGTGAAGAGTGGGCTTAGGCAACGCGCCGAGTATGAGGAGCCGGGGAATGTCAATAATGGCTGTTGGCCACGACTCGCTTAAGGAATCTCAAAATATTTTAGCAGGAATAATCCTTGTCAGATTACAGTTTTTGGTTTTGAGAGTCGTTCAAACATCTGCTGCAGAGAAACCTTTGGTGGTGGCTGCAGTTTTAGCTTCTATTTTTGGGTGGATGTGACTAGAGTTGGACGATCACTGTAGTGAGCATGCACGGGAAACCACAGGTAAGCCTCTGTTCACACAAGTATCATGGCTTAGAATACCATAGTGCCATTATACCAATAAATACCGATGGACTCGTCAGCTTAAGAAGGTACTGTTGTAGCTTCCTGTATTTTCCATAGAAAGAGCAGGATTTGGTTCATGTCTGCAACGTTATTTCCATTTTTGTGTTCCCTCATAGGAGCAGAAAAATGAAAGTAATGGCAGTGCTGAATCCATTTCAAGAAGTAGCCCAACGGCACCACATGGACCTTTTTTGACTTTAAAGGGAATGTGTCCTCAAAAAATGAGTCATTGTTTAAGTCCCATTTTTATGTTAAACACATTTTTTTAAAGGAATTTTTGCTTGTTTTTTTTTTTTTATTCATATCACTTTCAATATTTTTAAATAATTCTTTAAAAGTCTTGCAGTTTTCACTTTGACCACTAGGCCTTGTTTGCACTGCTTTTACAGCAGTCAGAGAGATGCTTTACAGTAACTTCATGCACATAGGAGACTTAAGACTGATTCAGTCCCATTGACTTCTATAGGCGAGTTTTCTAGTCATGCTCTGACCTGAGAAGAAATCAGTGTGCAGGGAGGCGAAAGGCTGAACTGTGACTATCTCCTCTTGTGACTGGTGGATCCTGTGTTATCTATTCACACTGGTGTCTCCTTTCAGCTTGACCCTCTTTGTGCTGATAATGAGCAGACAACTGAGAATCTTTCTGTACAGAACAGGAAGTGTCAGACTATTATTAGGCTTAGTGGCCAAAGTGAAAACTGCAGGACTTAAGTTTTGTTAAAAAATATTGAAAGTTATATGGAAAATTAAAAAAAAAAATAACCAAAAATTCATATAAAATGTGTTGAACATAAAAATGTGAGTTAAACAATAAGTCATTTTTGATGACACATTCCCTTTAAGAGGTCCATTGAGCGGCCGTGGTTTAGCGGAAAAGCTCTGGATGCTGTTTTGTTTTTTTCCATAATTTTTTTATTCAAACTTCTCATGGAATCTCAATGTAGATGAGAACCATGCCTTACATTGTGGGATTCTTCCCATCAATAGTACACGATTGATAGGCTTTTATCAGCTCACCGTACCGCCGGCTTGAGATCACATTCCCAACTGTGATGCAACGGATCCTCAGTAGCTGCACCCGACTTCAACACATTGAAAACAGGAGGTGATCCAACATCATAGAAACGATCCAGGGCGTAAATGGAAACCTTTTAAAACTTGACTTTTCTTCCTTCACTAAAACGTGACCGGTATTGATCTTCAGATGAAAAGGAAATCTGCTAACGCGTTTCGGCTGCTGCTTCAGTCATAGTCTTAGGGCATCATTTATGTACGGGCTGTGTCAGAAGTCTTGCGCCTTTTCAGCCCAAAAACTAGCGCAGCCCCGCTCACTCTATTTCTAAACAGACTCACTCCAAGCGCCCACAGCACTTTGTAATGCGCCTGAGATCGGGGGGGTGTGCAGGAGGCGTCACACTACAACCGTACGAAACTACACATTTATAGCTTCAGTACGGCAAATCCAGGCGCATTACTGCTGAAACAGGTAGAACACTTTAAAAGTGGTTTATCTGAGCCTGAAGTGTTGCTTTGTAGCTAGAAAGTGCTAAATCTATGACCCGCAGTAGAACAGGTTAATAGATTCAGGCACATTCTACGCTACTAATGCGCGCAAAAAAATGGCGTCTGGTCGCCAAGAATCATACATGTCGCCCTTAGGGTATGTTCATACGGTGTGTTGGGTCCGTGTGAACATACATTCTTAGATGCGCGTTTGGATCCGTCTAGACGGACCCAAACACACATCTAACAATGTGCAGTGTGATTTTACACTGCTCGCACTGTAAAATATGTATCAGCGTTGAGACGAGTGATCAGTGATTTGCGTCTTTTGGATCCGTTCCAAGAATTGTCATATCAATTCTTGGACTGAAAGACGCAGCAGGAGCCCTATTTAAAATTATAGGGTGCGATCCTGCTGCAGCCAAACACGCACCTGCATGTTGGATCCGTTTAGGATCCGATCGCCGCTGCGTTTTTGGATGCGATTTTCGGGTTCCAAAACGGATCCAAACGTGTGAACATGCCCTTAGTCTTCCCATCAATTGTACCAAAAACTCTCACTAAACCCCTTAGGCTGCATCTACACGTAATTGTAAAATACTGTTACTGTTATAGAATCCGATCAGTATTTTACAATCGATTTTAGGTTTTTTTTAACGTTTTTTTTTTTTTTTTTTTTTGCGTGGATTTTGCCGTTTTAGGCTAGCCCATTTACATTGAGCTGTACTATAATCCACATTGGAATGTAGATTGTAGAACTTGTTCTAAGTTTTTGGAACAGATTTCAGATTTGAAATCTGACCTCAGAAAACCTAAGCTGTGAAGACTACAGCTCCGATTTTGTATTGAGGTCTATGGGGATGATTTGCAGTCGGATTTTTGCAGATTCCATATACCGAATCCGCTAAAAAAATCCAACAGTAAACTAGTGCCGTGTAGACGTAGCCTTATTGGAAGTGTGAACAGAGCCTAATATTGCCGTTTATGTACGAGGGGGCAGTTCATTAACAAAAGCCTGTTTTCTTAGGCCTCAGATATAGTGGTCAACACATTCGTCATGATCTTAAAGGGAATCTGTCGCCAATTTTTTTTTTTTACTTATTAAATCAAGCCCCTGATCCATATTCTTTTCCTCTCAGTCGTTTTCATTTCCTGATTGTAGATTTCTCAATTCGGCCGTCTATATATGATTGTGGGGGAGACATTCTTGCTTGCACTGCTTTAACAGCAGTCAGAGAGATGCTTTACAGCAGCTTCATGCCCATAGGATTCTTAAGACAGATTCTGTCCCATAGACTTGTATAGGAGAGTTTTCACTGTGAAAGGAGGGGAGCGGGGGAGCTGTGACATCTTCACTTGTGAATAGTGGATTCTGTGTTATCTGTACACAATGGTGTCTCCTTTCAGTTTGACCCGCTTTGTGCTGATAATGAACACACTGCTGAAAAGCTCTCTAAACAGAACAGGAAGTGTCAGACGATTATTAGGCCTAGTGGCCAAAGTGAAAACTGCAGGACTTAGGCATTATTAAAAAAATACTGAAAGTGATATGGAAAATTTATAAAAAATAACCAAAAATTCCTAAAAAAATGTGAGTTAAACAATAAGTAATTTTTTGGTGACACATTCCCTTTAACATAGTGGTGACCTACTTCATTGTCTGCTCTGAAGCTTTCTGGCTCTTTATTGCATTTCCTCCCCGTCATTGCTTTATCATTTAAATACAGTATATATCAGGATGGAAGTGGAGAAGGTATAATTTTTCTTACTTATTTCAGGGACATTCCAAAATCCGACTTGTCTTGCTTGAACCGAGAATAAATTCTGCTTCTGCCCTTGGCACACGTGTTATAATAACATGCTGTCATTTTTAACCTGTACGGGTAGGTGTAATCGTTCCTTCTAACCTGTCATTTTGTTTCCTCTTTAGGGAGATGAAGGACCAATTGGGCCACCAGGAGCTCCCGGTCCGGAGGTACAAATTTAAGCTTTTTCATTTATATTTTTGCTCAATTAACTTGTTTAGTATTTGTAGACACCATCAGGAAATTAAGCATTTTCCTGCCGAATGTTTTTCTAAGCTAATATAAAACAGCCGCGCCACCTACAAGAGATGACACCGGCCAGGATGAAATCAGAGGGTCGTTATTTATAGGGCAGGAATAGAAGCCCCTTTATGTCTGGGAGAATGCTGTCATCTCGCTCTGAAGGGTGCCGTGTACATGGTTGTCCCCTGTGTCCTGCCGAAAGCCTGTCTACACCCTCCGCGCTCCACACGGTCTGCTCCACCTGCTGTCTCCAGACGTCTGCCGCTTCTCGGTCACCCTCATAATTTGGCTCGTTAACAGTTCATCTTTGATTAGTAATTCAGCGTAATCATTCGGACTCCACGAATATCGTCTTTCATTCCATAAATTGTATGGGATGTTTAAAATGGCCTTTTGATAGAAGTAGAAATTCAAGAAATAGGCTGGCACCTTAGTTAGCTGCTGTCACTTCTATACACATGCTGGGTCAGCCGAGCGTGCATGTATTCACAGTAGGGTTGGAGAATAAGACGCTGCCAGACACCTCTGATGGCGGCTTATCTTCCTTAAAGGGGTTGTCTCACTACAACAATTCCTCTCGCCTCAGTCCTGTTTTCTTGGTTTTATTTTGAATTCAGGGGCGTGTTTACTGGCTCCATAGGGCTGGTAGAAACAGGTCTGTAGGTTTTAGCAATCTGTCTGGGCCTATTCATGAGAGAGTAACTTGTCTGTAGGGTTAGCGACCTGAGGAGTGATGCAAAGCCATACAAGAGGGGTTTTTTTAGAATAGGTTAGGACCTGTTAATGGGGACAATATTGCAAAATTGACTTATTTCTACAAGACCTTTAACATAAAAACCAATCCTTGTAGTGAGACCACCCCTTTAACAAAACAAAAGGATCAGGCATGTTGGAATCCATATTCCTTATCCATCCTTCTTCCCGACATCTGCTATCAAAGTAGAGTCGGGACAAGTCCATACGCATTAGATAGCGGATTCGTATATGCGTATGCTTAGCCAAATGTTCATGTATTGAGAATACAGAAAGGAGAATAAGGTGGCTTATCTTTTAGTAAACTACGTGCAGTGATTGGCAATCTAGTAGCGCCTCTTTGAAGTACAGTGCAATACTACATGTCCTGTACTGCTCTTACATGTATTAGTGAGGGGATGCAGAGATTGTGGCTAGAGCGCTTTGCAGAATACGGTAAATGTTGTCGTGCATGCTAATTCATGGTTTAGTAGGGCATGCTGATTGGCGGCTATAAGCTCTACAGTCATCGGTACTTCATTTTTCTGTTACTGCTCTTACATGTATTAGTGAGGTGCATGCAGTGATGATCGCTCTATAGTGATTCTCTACAGTACAGTGCGGTACTACATGTCCTGTACTGCTCTTACTTGTAATAGTGAGGTGCATGCAGTGATTGATGGTCTAGCAGCGCCGCTCTACAGTACAGTGCAGTACTACATGTCCTGTACTGTTCTTACATTTCCCAGGATGATGAAAATTTCATATTCATGAGACCTACAACTAAGGGGTTTTCCTACCATAGACAATAGTGGCACATCGCTAGGATATGTCAGCAGAGTCTGATGGGTGTGAATCCCACTTCTGAGACTCGCACCTGTCTTGGCAGCTGGCCCCAAAAAGTTACAGAGCAGACTTGCGAGATGATTGCACTTGCGCATGGCTCTCCATCTTGTTCTGTGTGAGTTCCAAGCAGAGCCGAACACACCACTCGGCTGTACTCCGAACAGAATGGAGAGCCATGCACAAGCGCAGACAGCTCTCCAGTCTCTTCTGTAACTTTCAGGGGCCCGCTCCCGAGATAGGTGCGGGTCCCAGAGGTAAGACATGCACCTATTATGCTTTGATGGCATATCCTAGCTATGTACCATCAAAGTCTCAAAACTCCTTTTAAGGGGTATGCGCATCTCAGTCATTTATGGCGCGTGCAAGAGGACGTCTCTGCTACTTCCACAGTTCCTGATGGAGGCAGCTACATGCAAGATGCAGCAATTGCCACCTTTTGCATCAGAAAATCTATGGATCATGGGAGCTTTGTCAGGCATCTATGATCTGTCTTGTGGGTAGTTGAAGAGGAAATACCCATTTAAGGAACATTAAAATGACGCCTGCATCCTCATACATATAAGACATAGTTCACGTCTGCGTCAGAAGTTCTGTTGCAGATTGCGTCAAAAATGATGGAAAAAATTGTGCAGCATGCGGTGCTATGTTTTCAGTTAAAATGACAAAATACCTGGGGAGTACGTTATAGTTAATAGGGTCTGTTCTTCACCATTGGGGGCCGTTGTGAAATGCATTCAATGCTACCTCTGCAACGGAGGCTCCAAATGGGACCTCCAACACAGGTGTGATCCAGGCCTAAGCTGCAACATTTATAAGGGGAAGGTACTGTGCATTAAAGGGGTTGTCTCACTACATTGATTCCTCTTAACTCAGTTCCGTTTTCTTAGTTTCATTTTGAATTCAGTGGCGTGTTTACTGGCTTCTACTAGGCTGCAGTAGAAGCCAGGTCTGTAGCTATAGCAATCAGCACTGGCAACCTATCAAGAGAGATTCAACAGGTCTGTAGCTATAGCGACCAGTGCTGGAAGCCTATCAGGAGAGAGAGAACAGGTCTGTAGCTATAGCAACCAGTGCTGGCAGCCTATCAGGAGAGATCAAACAGGTCTGTAGCTATAGCAACCAGTGCTGGCAGCCTATCTGGATAGGTCAAACAGGTCTGTAGCTATAGCGACCTGAGGAGCTGATGCAGCCCGTACAAGAGGGGATATCTAGAAATAGGTAGGACACTGTTAATGGACACATATTACAAAGTGAGTTATTTTTGCAAGACCTTTAACATAAAAAGCAATCATTGTAGTGAGACAACCCCTTTAATATAGAAGTTGCTATATAACAATGTCAATTGAAAATCTCAAATGTCTGTTTATTTCTAGGGGTATCCAGGCAGAAAGGGGTTCCCAGGTATACCCGGAGCAGTAGGACCAAAGGTAAGAGAGGACGACCGGTACCACCGCACACTGCTATGTTTCAGATGCCGCTGCAGAATGAGCCTATGTAGCAGCACTTAAAGAGGTTTTGCCAGGTCGTGCCTTATCTGCTAAGGCTGGGTTCACACGGCTTATTTGCGGGGCGTAATTATGCCCCGCAATTACGCTGTTTGGGCGGGAGCGGGGGGCCGGCAAATAGCCGGCCCATAGACTATCATTACTAGCGGCGCGTATACGCCGCTTGAAGATGACATTTCACTTATCGTCCCCCGTGGAGGATTCGCCGAGCAGGGTGAGGAGACGTAATCCATAGTTCTCTATGAGAACTGTGAATTACCGTAATGACTGGGACGTATTCCAGCCGTAATTCACGCACTACGGCGCGTAATTATGGACTGAAATACGTCCCATTTTAAGCCCTGTGAACATAGCTTAAGAGGCAAATGTAAACAAAGCCACTCTGAGCTGAGAGAGCGAGAGACACAGCCAGAGCACAGAACGGTGCATAAGGGATCGTGTGAAATGTTCACTCAAATAATCAAACTACAACTAGTGGATTCTGTATACAAAAGACACGCCTTTTCTCCACAGCAGCTTGAAAGCTTCTTCATGTTCCCTGTCATCAGATAAAGCAGGGATCTACTCAGATAATCACATTACAACTAGTGGATTCTGTATACAAAAGGCAACATATTTCTACCCGGTGGCTTTAAAGCTTCTTCAGCTCCCTTTCATCAGATAAGAAGTGTTCTCTGCACAAGCCCTGCCAGCATCTCTTTTCAGGTCGTATCTAATAGAAGCTTTTAAGTAACTAATGGCAGGTAAGGCAGCCTGTATCTCTCTCAGACTGCAATTTTTGTAATCACATATATTTAGAAAAGTGATTAAATACCTATTTTGGAGGATCCCACGTCAACAATACATTGTGGCAAAACCCCTTTAATAAATCAGTGTTCTCTTATCAGACCTTAAATCGTTGAGTGTATTTATCAGTAAAACAAGAGTCTCTACTATGGTGTCCATGCATCATTCAGAAGAAGTGGTAAAAAGAAAAAAAAATCTGTGTGTTTTGAAAAAAAGTTTTGGCCCTTGTGCAACAAAGAGTTTCTTTTCTTTGGCGCACATTGTTAGTCTGGGAGGTTTGCAACTCTTCAGACCTGGCACGTGTTCTTGGCGTTACTCGAGGGTGAAGAGAAATGCCACAAACTGACTCAGTTTTTTTTTTACACATCCTATTTCCATATGTGTGACAAGTAAATCCTCACCATCACTTCCAGCTCACACCAACAAATTATACCAGTCTGATACAACACAACACAAGCCAAGGGCGGATTAAGCCTTTGCATCACATAGGTCCATCTATGTCGGTCTATGAATCAAGGCCTTATGCGGATTTACTGATT
Source organism: Phyllomedusa bahiana (assembly GCA_025379985.1). NCBI lineage: Eukaryota > Metazoa > Chordata > Amphibia > Anura > Hylidae > Phyllomedusa > Phyllomedusa bahiana. Next base: position 274,827 of record JAODAL010000568.1, read on the forward strand.
TTTTTATTTTTTTTTTCTCCTAATATTATGCTGCTTTTTCATAAATTTTTTTCCTCTGCTTTTTTTTTTATAGAACTTACTGTGTAAGTCTCTCTGTTCCATTTTTTAAGAGGTCACAATTTTCAGGATAATAATAGTTGCTAAAATGTATTCTTAGGGCGAATGCAAACAGGATGAATTTGCTGTGGATTTACACACGCAAAATCCACAATAAATTACATGCAGTCCCCGGTTACAGGGGTGCCAATAGGGCAGTACGGGCAGAACTCCTGTCAGGAGCCCTAATGAAAAAGGGGCCCACTGATATGTTAAAAAATAGGAACAAGTAATGGGTGGGGGCCCTGAAACAGTTAATAGATGACTGATGGCAACCCTGCCCGGTTACGAACGGGATAGGGACTGTTGGTTTGTTCTTAAGTTGAATTTGTATGTAAGTTGGAACAGGTATTTTTATTAAATGTAACTCCTGCACAAAAGTTGTTGTTTTTTTCCATTTTTGATAGTGCAGGGAAGGGTTTTTACATTTGTTTTGCTGTCTGTGCCCCTGTTAAGAAGATTTCACCTCATTTTCACTCCATGTTCTGCTGTGGCATGCTGGAACTTGTCGTTCCACACCTATCTGCTGTGGAAGTGCCAGCATTCCCGATAAGTCTTCATTTGTAACTAGGAGACAGATGTAAGTCGGAACATTGTAAGTCGAGGACTGCCTGTACTCTTACATGGTAACTACATTTTTTTGTATTTTTACCCAATCTTTTGTGTATAAAATCTGATGATGATTCCATCACAGGATTGAAACGCGTCGCTGATTTTTACAATAAACTTCTGTTTTAATGTGATCAGTGCTCCCTGCAAATATGCCATGTGAACATACCATAGTCAAAGTTTGTGTGCGCGTCTTCAAGGTTGGGTTCACACATTGCTATTCAAAGCGTAACTAAAACACGAGCAGTTAAAAAAATCATGTATTTTTTAGTCAACTCCAATTTCACTTGTATTCAGGATTGGAGTCGATTTACAAAACCACCTTCATTAAGAAAAAAGTGCACTTTGTTCACGCGGTTTTGATGCAGCTGAGAAACGCAGCATTTGAACCCAGCCTAATTGTGCTTTCATTCGTAGTGGATATCCTCCCTTCTTAGGGGCCGTTCACACTTCACAGCGCAAATACCGGACGGAAATCCCGACCGGTATTTGCACTGTTTTGCGTCCGTGCACAAGCCGAAAGGGGGACGGCTTTTCTCCACGGTTTGCGGAGAAAATCTCTCCCCCTTCGCATTAACATGTTCATATTCCGTCTGAAAACCGGGCGGAAGAATGAACATGTCGAATGTTTGTCGGACTGCTGGCGGTCTGAAAAACCGCCCAGCGGAAAACCCTTGCAGTGGGGACCGCTGCACGGGGTTTCCATTAAAGGTCCATTTTTAAAGCTGTCACCCGGTTTACAGATGGTTTTCAAAACGAAAACCATCTGAAAAACTGGGTGAAAACCCGTGCCGTGGGGACAAGCCCTTAGGCCATGTCCCCACGGCACCGTTTTGCAGCTGGCTTTTCAGATGGTTTGCGGCTTTGCATACTGTCTGAAAAACCGGCCGCAAACTAACACACAGGGCTCTATGGAAAACCGGTGCAGCAGTCCCCACTGCTTGAGTTTTCTCCCTCCCGAAAAACATTGAACATGTTCATTCTTCCGTCCGGTTTTCGGACGGAATATGAACAAGTCAATGTGAAGGGGAGGGCTTTTCTCCACTCATCGCAAAGAAAAGCCGTCCCCCGGCGGCCGTGTGCACGGCACAAAAAACGGTCGGATAAACCGAACAGTATTTGTCCAGTGCCGTGTAAACGGGCCTTTAGGGAGCTTTCACACAGCGCAGTTTTGGTGCAGTTCTAACTGCGCTCCAATTAAACTGCCTTTATGACCAGCAAGCTTCTTTCACTTATCTAAGTTGTTTGGAAAGTGAGTAATCAGCTAGTGTGTTTGTATCCTCAAGACTTCAAACACAGTCATTCATTACTTACTTGAAACACCTTTCTGGATAGTTTAGACAACTGGAAGAAGCTTGCTGGCAATAAAGGCAGTTTAATTGGAGCACAGTTAAAACTGCACCAAAACTGCGCTGTGTGAAAGCACCCTTAGTTCCTTGATATAGAGTTTGAGAATTGACTTTGCCAGCACCACCTGGACTTCCATGTTGTTTCCATAATAAGCTTCATTAAATGTGCTGAGAGATGCGAGTTAAAATGTGAGAACAGAGCGTCTGAGTGACTATGTCTTCATGTCTTTCCTTTCTACTTCAGGGTGAGCCGGGAAACACAGGAAGAGCCGGGAAGATCGGTGAACAGGTGCTGTAAATTTCTTTTTTTCTGCCTGGGGATAATTTTAACTTTGCACAAGACTGTGTTCTGAACACCTCCATGCAGCTGCCCCAGGATTGTCGCTATCTCCATTAGCGAGGCCACCGGCTATGTTATTCCTATGGAGACAGGAAGCGTGTGTTAGCATAGACTGCTTCCATCTCTGGCTTATGAGGGCTGTGTCGCCGGCCAGCATATCTCTGAAACACAAGGCCTTTCTCATGCTGTTATATAACCTGGAATCATTAATCCGCGCTTCTAAATCCCATCCAATATTTACACGTCGCCGTAAGAACTCGGCAAGACAGAAACCATTAACCGGGCCGCCAATAACAATATTACATTCTCTACTTTCAAAATAGCTTAATGCAAAGTCAACTTTCTGGAAAAATATTTTTTGCCGAATATACTTTTCCCAGTAAAAAATTTTCCTCTTCCTTGTGTCAAACATCCCGTACGTGATAATTAGTTCCCTTGGCGACCTCGTATTGGACATTCATGAGGCTTTTTTTTTCTTCATGTGAAAAGCTTTGTGACTAGAGCTAGAAATGTATATAAAAAGTTGGTCTGTAAGCAGATTGCGCTGACTATCTATATAGGACCCCACTAACATCACATCTTTGGCCTCTAACGATGGTATTTTCCCGCATACCTTGCAAAAGGTATCCCGATATATACTATAGGAGAGCCATAGAGGGTGCGTAGGGTAAACGTAGTCCTTCTTGGACTACGTTTGTTCTATTCCCACAATCATACACTCCTTATTTGCTGAAAGAACACACACCCGGCACATAAGATGTATAGTTTGCTGTGTGGTTCCAGATTGGCCCAGCCACAATATGTCAGGATAACTTTTTTTCTTCAAGGTATCCCATTGGAGGGCAAAAAATTGGGGGGGGGACATGAAAATTGGCATCGCCGCTGCAGATTTTAGGCGCATTTAACCAGTGTAAAGTGCGTTTGAAAGTACGATACTTTCAAAAATCTGCCGTCTGTTATACCTTGCATAGTAAACTTAAAGGGGTTGTCTCTCTACATTGACTCATCTCACCTCAGTCCTGTTTTCTTAGTTTTACTTTGAATTCAGGGGCTTGTTTACTGGCTTCTACTAGGCTGCAGTAGAAGCCAGGTCTGTAGCTATAGCAACCAGCGCTGACAGCCTATCATGAGAGATTAAACAGGTCTGTAGCTATAGGGACCTGAGGAGCTGATGCAGCCCATACAAGAGGGGATATGTAGGAATAGGTAGGACACTGTTAATGGACACATATTGCAAAGTGACTTGTTTTTGCAAGATCTTTAACATAAAAAGAATTCCTTGTAGTGAGACGCATTGCGTTATGGAGGTGCACAGGGTATCATTGCTACTATATTTAATGCGACTTTTTAGGCACATTACAATATGTCGTGTCCCGGCATATAACACGCCCAGTTTTGGTATATTACAGTTCATTTACATTGAGAATATGGGGTCAAGAATATTGTTGATGCAAAATAGACCACAAAACGGCACTTGCGTATTGGGACATGTCGCTCTGTGTGAATATGGCCTTTAATATGAGTAAAGGTGCCCATAAACCTTTTGATAAGTGTTCAATATCTATCCCTCCCGACTGCTCCATACACTTGCTTGTCCAGTTTTCAATGGGGAGAAGAGCGTAAACTGCAGCCAGATAATTCTGGCAGGGGCTTGTCTAAAGGGAAAAAGGAACAATCACGTACCGAAATTCAACGTATGTAAGGGTATGTTTACACGGCTTATTTTGGAGCGCATTTCGCCGCGTATTTCGCGGGGAAATGCGCCCCATAATTACGGTAATCCATAGCTCTCATAGAGAACTATGGATTACTCCTCCTCTCCCCGCTCATACAATACGATCGTATTGTATGCGCGGGGAGATAAGTGACATGTCCATTACTTGCGGCGATTATGCGCTGCAATTATGCCGTGTGAGCATACCCTAATCCATTTCTCCTCCGACTGATCATGAGGACCAAATACATGTTAGGGTATGTTCACGCGGCTTAACTGCGGAGGGTACAGTACGCCCTGCAAATAAGCTGGGTCTTCGGGAGCCGCGCTGATCGGCGCATACTCCCGTGGCGTGGAGGGGCCGGCAGACCGCCGGCCCCTTAGACTGACATTACTCACGGCGCGTAAGCGCCGGGAATAGATGACATGTCACTTATCTCCCCGCGGTACAATACGATCGTATTGTACGCCCAGGGAGAGGGGGCGTAATCCATAGTTCTCTATGAAAACTGTGGATAACCGTAATGATTGGGGCGCATTTCGTTCGTATTAGAGCGTAGTACACTCTCAATTTGTGGTGAAATGTGTCCCAAAATAAGCCGTGTGAACATAGCCTTAGAGTCAGCCAGTCTGGTCAAAATCATGCGGTTGACTATTCTCTAATGTATATGGGGGATTTTACTTTGCAAAACTACAAAGGCCGAAATTTACTAAGACTGGCACATGTTACACCAGTGTAAGATAAAAAAAAATGGTGATTTTGACCAATTTATTCAAATGTGAACACCTTTTAAATGTGGCGCGTTTGGGACTTTCTATCATGTTCATTTATTTTTAATCCAGGGTCTTCCCGGATTTGTTGGTCCTGTGGGGGAGACAGGAATTCCAGGTGAAAAGGTAAGAGCTGTGATATGAAGGCAAAGAAAATAAACCTGTTCCAACTACTAATAGTAGTAATAACATTTTGGTGACTGATATTGTATTTTTTAGGGAGACCGAGGCAGTATCGGGGCTCCGGGACCTCCAGGAGAGAAGGGATCATTGGTAAGAATCAGTCTATCACCTTAGCTTCTATTAGATTTTGTGGAGTGAGCACAACCTACATCCTATATATGCACTTGTACTTATGCATTGTTGGGATGTGTTTCCCATAGGACGAATAGTAGGCTGCGCGATGCTGGACTCGCGTATGTTATGTAAAACTTCAGTCCAAGGGAGCACTGCATAGGTCTGTGACTAAATTGAAGCAAGTTGGAAATGCGTGGCTTAGTCCATCTTCCTAATTGCTCTTAGGTTTACATCTAGTAACCACAAGTGCATGCCGGTAACTTCACACGTGCGGGCGCCGCCGTTCACTGCTGTCATTCTTTTCTGCTAGCCATGTGCTTGATTGGATTCCCTCTCAGAGAGCGTCTGTCTGTGTGTTTGGATAGCTCTTGCCTCGTGTGTTTGGCTTTCTTGTATTTTCTTTAGGGGAGTGTATTTTTCTAGTGCGGTTGGATACCTGTACGCCCTGACGTCTGCACCACTGGAGTCTTACAGGAGCTTCTGTTTACCATAATGACCCTGGCTTTTTACCCCCGCCCTGTCTGTTTATGTGTATTTGAACCAGGTATTTCCTGCGTGCACAAAGCCTCCACTGAAACCGCACTATTTAAAGCCCTACTTGGATGAGCCACACGGTGTATTTAAAAAAAAAAAAAAAAAAAAAAGACCGTCCACCAAATAGATACAGTGAATGTACACATTTTACAAATTGGCCGGACTTCTCCATCAGAACTCTTGTTGTCAGAGAAAGCCCTTAGGCAGTCTCTGTGCTTGGAGAGGAACGGAAAGTGTGGCCAAATACTCTGCCTTGTAAGAGATTCCATGAAGGGACAGATTGCAAAATTAATCTAATATAAAAAAAAAAATGGGATGAAAGTGGACGGACTTGGTGTTCTGTTTTTTTGTATAACGGGTTCAGTGATGCACCATGCGGCGGATATACAGGCAGTCCCCGGGTTACGAACGGGATAGGGACTGTAGGTTTCTTAAAGGGGTTGTCTCAATACATTGATTCATCTTACCTTAGTTCTGTTTTCTTGGTTTCACTTTGAATTCAGGGGCGTGTTTACTGGCTTCTACTAGGCTGCAGTAGAAGCCAGGTCTGTAGCTATAGCAACCAGTGCTAGCAGCCTATCATGAGAGATTGAACAGATCTGTAGCTATAGAAACCAGTGCTGGCAGCCTATCAGGAGAGATCACACAGGTCTGTAGCTATAGCAACCAGTGCTGGCAGCCTATCATGAGAGATTGAACAAGTCACTTTGCAATATGTGTCCATTAACAGTGTCCTACCTATTCCTAGATATCCCCTCTTGTATGGGCTGCATCAGCTCCTCAGGTCACTTTAGCTACAGACCTGTTCAATCTCTCCTGATAGGCTGAGAGTGCTGGTTGCTATAGCTACAGACCTGTTCAATCTCTCCTGATAGGCTGAGTGTGCTGGTTGCTGTAGCTACAGATCTGTTCAATCTCTCATGATAGGCTGTTAGCACTGGTTGATATAGCTACAGACCTGGCTTTACCTCAGCCTAGTAGAAGCCAGTAAACACGACCCTGAATTCAAAGTGAAACCAAGAAAACAGGACCAATGAATGTAGTAAGACAACCCCTTTAAGTCCCATGGGAAAAGCATTTATCGTTGCCAAATGGAGCAAATTTAGCCCACATCGGACTATGTTTGCTCTGTTAATCTCTATGGGGCTGCCGCAGCCATGTCGCGGTATCTGCAGAAGAGCATTGTTTTCCCTGCACCCCAACGGATACCTTGAACATAGGAAAAAGTGTTGTGTGAACCGGGCCTAAGATCCTGAGCCAACTGTTAATGCATACAAGCCCATTGGTCTGGATTGATAACCTCTTCTTACAGAGCTGTAATAAGGCGTCAAGTTGGATCAGTTTAGTTTTATTAGAGGTGTTTGAAAATTCACAGTAGGTTCACTTACTAGTTTCACTCCCTATTTCAAGTACTGTATTATTCTTTACCATCACATAACTCTGGCAACAGGGTACAAGACATGCAAGCTTATGAAATTCTTCTTTACAATTTCAGGGTCACACTGGTAATCCTGGACCACCAGGTCCTCCTGGCCCCCCAGGACCACCGGTAAGTGGCATTTTATCTCCTACATTGCCAAAACCCATTATAGGGTCAAGGAAGCCAGAAGATATGTGTATGTAGATATCCAAATGGAGGTGATCTAGTTGGTTATTGTCCAGGTTAGATTTAATGACAGTGTACAAATTTATTAATGTAAAGTACAGAGATCTTAAAGGGGTTTTGCCACAAAGTAAAATTGATAAGTGAAGCATTTAAATGAAATAACGAACATTTTCACCATTCATTATTATTAAAAATTCTGCACCGTTTTTGTTTTAGATACTTCTTTAGTGATACATTGTTTACAGCTCATCTCCAGGGGATACAACCAGGGCTGAGAGCTCCTCAGTCCTGGTCGCACATGCTCAGACATCACTTCTCCTCTCAGCAGCTACTGAGTGTTCAAACCCCAGGTGCTGTCACTCTTCTCCCGTCCTCTGTGCTCCTCAGTAATTAGTCAAACAGTGCCAATAAATAAAGAAAGAAAGAAACCTCAATGAGGTCTGTGCATTGATAAAGAGAAATAAAATCCACAGGTTTGGTTCCTGCAGGGATTTGAACCTAGGACCCTTGTGCCTGTAGGCAAAAACCTTACCTCTCAGCTACTCACAATGCTTTACATAAAAATACCTTTCTTTGGCTAGAGAGGGCAAAGGCCTGGCGATGTCATCCTGTTGGGTCACATGATGGGTCACATGATATGCAATTCAAACAAATCACACACCCCCTTCTGAGCACACAGAGCTGAAGAGCTGGATGCAGGAGGTATGAAATGAGATCGTGGCAAAACCCCTTTAACACTCATGTTTTTAAACCTAGACTTGTAACCACAAGAAGGGGGCATCCTCTAGGTCTACATTAAAGGAGATTTCACCTTCATCATAGACGGGGTTCTTTACTGTTAGAGCAGTGAAACTATGAAGCTCGCTGCCACAAGAGATTGTGATAATGGAGTCATTGACCAAGTTAGAGTTAGGGTTAGATTCCATTTTTGGAAAAAAAAAATACATATAATATTACAGGTTATTGGGACTGGATTCTGGAGATTGGACGTTGATGCAAAAATCTATTTTGATTTCCATGTTTGGAGTCAGCAAATAATTTTTCCTCTATTTGGGACAATTATCGTTCGCCTTATGAGGTTTTTTAACCTTGCAGTGGGGATCAACACAGCAGGCCAACAGGATGGACTTGATGGACCCCATCTTTTTTTTCTTCCTTGTGAACTATGTAGCTCTGTGTATATCGGCTTATTCTATTTGGCAGACAGTCATTTTGCTGACTTCAGTATCAATTAAGTTGTATATACTGCTGACTGCGGCCAACATTACTCTGGATGTCATCTAAACACGTACATATGTGTGGGTGTATTTCCAAATGAGTTTGATCAGTCCTCTGTTATATATGTTATTCTCCTGTGTTATAACAGGGTGTGGCCGGATCACGTGGGTCTCCAGGTATACGGGGTCCAAAAGGCCGAAGGGTAAGTGAAAGTCAAAAATTTATCGTTTTTATACATGAGGGTTATTTTGAGGTGATTTGATGTAATACATTTTTGCTTTGCTGGGTACATAAAATAAATCGGAAATGACTGCAGCTTCCAACATATCTTTTGTAGTAATAATATTCTGGATCTCTATCCACTCATATGCAATGCTTCAACCCCTAGAGTAAGGTTGTTTCCAAGCCGTGCTCTTATGTACGTAACTTCCCTTAATGTGAATTTCTCTCTTGGGCTATAGTCGCACTAACTGTGAAATACCCAGCAGAAATCCAAGGATTTCTTGCTGCATATTCGACTTCTTTCTTCACACAGATTTACAGTGGTTTAAGACACCTATTAGTTGTCATCAAATGGGGCCAATCCGTGTCCTTGCTAATGAAGCTGAACATGCATGGAAAACACGCAAATAATTGATCTGCACACGTCAATGCAACTTGTAAACACGTAGCATGTGCTACATTGATGCGTATTTATACACCATCAATGGGACACTTCAGATGGGGTTTGTGCATGCGTATTTTGATGCGTAAAATGTGCACTTTGCACATCACAAAACGTGTGCAAAAAATGTCATGTGAACCTAGTCTAAACCTGTGCTCACTCAGTGCAGTTTTGACGTCCTTGATGTATACTTTGATATCTTGAGGGTCCATCCCTTTAGTCACCACATGCATGCACTTTACAGTCCTAGTGATATTAATAGGAGGTGGTTTGAAGATTCTCCTAGGTAAAGGAGTGAGCCCCACACAGGTTTGGACTGGCCAACAGAGGGGCAGGAGAAAGCACCGGCAGGCCCTTGGGAATGGTGGGCCCCTGGGAAGGCTAGCCTGTGGCTGCTATTCAGGGAGAAAGGCAAGGAAAGAGAGACAGAAAAAAAAGTCACATGCAATAGCTGTAGGGTGGGCCCCAAGATCAGCTCCACAGGTGGGCCCCAAAAGTCAACTCCACAGGTGGCCCGAAAGAGTAAATTCCACCAGAGGGCCCCAGAAATCAACTCTACTGGTGGGCCCCAAAAGCCAGCTCCACTGGTGGGCCCCAAGAATCAACTCCACTGGTGGGCCCTAAGAACCAGCTCGTGGACCCCAAGAACCAGCTCCACTGGTGGACCCCAAGAACCAGCTCCACTGGTGGGCCCCAAGAACCAGCTCCACTGGTGGACCCCAAGAACCAGCTCCACTGGTGGGCCCCAAGAAACACGCCAATCATCACTGGTGGGCCCCAAGAACCAGCTCCACTGGTGGGCCCCAAGAACCAGCTCCATTGGTGGGCCCCAAGAACCAGCTTCACTGGTGGGTCCCAATAATCACCTCCACTGGTGGAGCCCAAGAACTAGCTCCATTGGTGAGCCCCAGGAATCATCTCCACTGGTGGGCCCCCAGGAATCCCCTCCACTTGTGGGGCTCAAGAATCAACTACTCTGGGGGGCCCCAAGAATCAACTCCACTGGTGGGCTCCAGAAGTTAACTCCACAGGTGGGCCTCAGGCACGCTAGTCCGACACTGAGCCCACAAATTGGTATATGTAAACAAAAGACAACTTCTAACATGTCTCAAGGCCGTATCGGGTGATGCCTAATAATGAATGTTCCCTCGATTTCTTTGGTTTTGTCTCTCATAATATTATATTATATAATTGACTGATAATCCAGTTTTTGGTTGTAAAAATACTTGGCGTTTTCTTGCATCCAAGAAACTGTGTTCTTGGTGCTGGGAATTTTAGTTCCTTGGTAAAGATTTTTGTAAGCGCGTAAAGCAGTGTTGACCACAGACATGACAGGTCTTTACCACCAACACCACCACCCCCTCTTTCCATGACTACATGAGTCATCTCTGCGCACTTTCACTATTTGGATAAAACTTGTGATCGGAAAAAAACACAGGGAAATTAAACCCAAAACTGCAAAAAGGACAACTTGTATTTTAGATGGTCTGGCACATAGAGAACCGACGGGATTACAAGCATGGAGGGATGGCGGGGGTGCTGCCAACGAGTGTTTTCATTTGATACTAATAAAGAAACATTACATAGGGTGTGGGTGTACACTATTCACCCAAATTGCCCTGTTTCTCACTGTAATAGGGACTATCTAAACATAGCTTACTGGATGTGCTCTAATTTTCTATTACACACTCTTGTAAAATTTTATGTATTTGGAGGGAAAGATGGTGATTTTTTTTTGTGTGTGTACATTACCCTTAGTAAATGAATTCATAGATATATCCTTCTGGACAGAGTCCGTGTTTATGGATGAGTTAATAAAAACAGTGCTCCTTGCGGGGGTGTTCTGCAAGATCGAAAAATAGAGCTCAAATGACGGAAAACTAGACACTTACAGGGCCGGGACAAGACATTTTGGTGCCATAGGCAAGTAGCAGAAATGGTGCCTCCCACTCGGAAAATACAAATGCCTGGCTCTGACCTGGCTCAGGGTACCTGAGGTTTCCCATCTAGGAAGGTAATGTAATTGTGCTATCTTTTTGAGGTTTAATTTTTATAGAGTATACCCACCATGTATGGAGTGGGCTCAGCAGTGATCTCACGCCAAACCTCAATGCGCCCCCATTCCTGCCCTCGACAGCTGCCTACCTCTGCCTACCCACTGTCTCGTACATACACTTTTTGTAGTTTGCTTGTCATAAGGGCGACATGTATGAACGGGGCTGTGCCAGTTTTCTGGCGTCAAAAAGCAGTAGTAGCCCTGTTCTATCGATGTATGAACAGTCGCACTTCAAGCTTTGGTGCAATAAGCGCCAGCACAACACTTTTTAGTGCGCCAAAGATTTGGGGTGTTCTGGGGGCCTCGCACCACATTCGTAGAATTAGACACATTTATGATTCTTTGACGCCAAATCTAGGAGCAGAACAGGGTATCTGAGTCAGACTTGTGGTATTGGCTCTAAACTGCCCTGTATGTATGACCTGCAGAAGAACAGACAGGGTAAAGGTGGTGCCTGAGCCAGACTTGTGGTATTGGTCTCTACACTGCCCTGTATGTATGACCTGCAGAAGAAACAGACCAGGGTAAAAAGGGGGTGCCTGAGCCCAGACTTGTGGTATTGGCTCTCACTGCCCTGTATGTATGACCTGCAGAAGAACAGCCAGACCAGGGTAAAGGTGGTGCCTGAGCCAGGGCTTGTGGTATTGGCTCTACACTGCCCTGTATGTTTTGACCCGCAGAAGAACAGACCAGGGTAAAAGGGGATGCCTGAGCCAGACTTGTGGTATTGGTCTTACACTGCCCTGTATGTAAAGAATGCAGAAGAACAGACCAGGGTAAAGGTGATGCCTGAGCCAGACTTGGGGGTATTGGCTCTACACTGCCCTGTATGTATGACCTGCAGAAGAACAGCCAGACAGGGTAAAGGTGGTGCCTAAGCCAGACTTGTGGTATTGTCTCTACACTGCCTGTATGTTGACCTGCAGAAGAACACCCGACCAGGGTAAAGGTGGTTTCCTGAGCCAGACTTGTGGTATTGGCTCTACACTGCCCTGTATGTATGACCTGCAGGAGAACAGCCAGACCAGGGTAAAGGTGGTGCCTGAGCCAGACTTGTGGTATTGGCTCTACAAAGCCCTTTAAGTATGACCTGCAGAAGAACAGACCAGGGTAAAGGTGGCGCCTGAGCGAGACTTGTGGTAAATTAGCTCAAAACTGCCCTGTATGTATGACCGCAGAAGAACAGACCAGGGGAAAAGGTGGTGCTGAGTCAGACTTTGGGTATTGGCTCTACACAGCCTGTATGTATGACCTGCAGAAGAAACAGACAGGGGAAAGGTGGTGCCTGAGTCAGAACTTGTGGTTTTGGCTCTACACTGCCTGTATGTATGACCTGAGAAGAACAGACCAGGGTAAAGGTGGTGCCTGAGCCAGACTTGTGGTATTAGCTCTACACTGCCCTGTATGTATGACCTTGCAG